>REGM01000070.1:894393-906388 GCA_004194415.1 Aurelia aurita
CTTCAATTAGCAAAGGAGCATTTTTAGCAAATTAATCTCAAGTTAAAAAGCTTTAGTTAATGTAAAATCAGATTAAGAATATTAGAATATTTTAACTTCAACCAGGTGTGCCAAAAACAAGTTGATACTGTTGAAAAATCGTATACTGGGTGAGTCAGAAAAAACGTGGGGCGTGTAACAAGCCATATTCTGGTGAAAACAAGTCAAATCGGGAGTGTTGAAGTTTTGTATTGCAGAAAAAAGATTGAATTAGTTATAGAAATTTAGTTTGTCAAAATCAGTCATATATTTCATTATTTATTTGCGATTTTGTAATATAGCCATTTTGGTGAAAATTATTGCTAGTAAAAGAACTTTCAGCTTGCTAACAACAGCAATTAAATGACTAGTCCCCTAGGGATACAACATAAGTAACATTGGTTTTTCCTTTTGTGCTCTAACACAATGCATGCGTTGTTTCAATTTTTTGGTAGAGAAACAACATGTTTTCATGGTTTAGAAGATCACACATGCATGAATACGAATCTAATTGAAGGCCTATGTTAGCAATCTTGCAAAACAACATTTTACTAAAATCGCTTGTATAAGTCTGGAACGGAAAGACGGATATCGACCAAACAAATTTTCATATCTAAGTTAGCATTTCTTCTATGCAATGAACTTTAAAGAAACGAATTTGCACATTAAACGGCATCAATAAAAATTGGCAAACACCCCCCGTTTTTTCTGACTCACCCGGTACATAGATTACTAAAGTCATGTCACATGAAAATGGCCGATAATAAAAACACTGCATTGCATTAGTAATTTTGCGTTATCGCAAATCCCACGTGACATCTAATTTGAGACAGACTTTAGATGGATTGGAATGAATTAATCTTTAGTTGAAAGCAGAAAGGCCAAAATATTCTAAGCCAGGGGCGTCGCCAGCCCTGTAAAAGTGGGGTGGACAAAATAAAGAATTTGGTTCTATAAGGGTATACCCAACAGTTTTGACACTATTTTTGCAGACAAATGAATACCATTCCGAAAAACTGGGGAGGATATGTCCACCCAAGTGTTCTAAGCAATTTTTCTCTTATTTTTCTGGAAACATAGGCAAATTAGAATTCACGAAAAACCCTTGATTTCACAGTGGGCCAGAAAGGCCATAAAAGCCTTGATCAAATGATACTATTGGATCAGAAACTTTATTAAATCTCTGTGACTTGCACAGGGATGTCTAACCCAGGAAAGACCTTGTCACAGCAGAGTCTTAGCCTGCGTGCAGCCTCAACGCTCCTCACCCAAAGAGTAGAGTCTGTGCAACTAAGTCGATTTAGCCTTTCTCGCCTCGATATGAAAAACGACCGCACAAAGTTTCTTTTGTCAAGCCTATCGTTTCTGGACCAATCACAGTAACTACTCAAGAAAGTTTGGGTAGTCGATGAGCAATGTGATTGGATAAAAAAGTCTGCAAGTCCGCTAGTCCGCTGTAGAGCAGAAGTTTCATGGCAGCGCGCGGCATATGGTTATTTCAAGATGGCGAAGTCAAAATGCAAAGCTTTGAGAGATCTCGTTTGGAGCGAGGAGACGTTCAAGGAAGGATTGCAGTATGCGAATATGTACTTTTGCGTTGAAAACCTGTTTGATATATTGCAAAATGATGAGAATGAAGATATAAGAAGATACGTGAAGATCTGTGGTCCCAAAGAGGTCTGTGGTCCCAAACAGGGATTAAGGTGGCACCTGATAATCCAGTTCAGTTTGGTGTTTGGAAGAAAGTTTCACAAGGGGTGTTACATGATGAAATTCTCAATTCTTCACTGCAAGATGTTGCTTAAGTAGAAACCAGTTCTACTTTTCATGAAACTGTCTTGCAAAGCTCATTATGGAAATTTGACAACTTAATAACATTCAGTCAGTCAGTTATTTGTTGTTTTAAGTGGGCTGTCAGGATTTTCTAGCTACTTAGGGCTAATTTAGGCCCACTATGCATGCCGCAACCAGGTATGGGACCCCTAGTTTAACGTCCCTTGCGAAGGACCACGGGGTGAGTTGCAAGGTCAGTCCCCGGGTCAGGCCTCCGAGGTCACCCATTTGGAGTTTGACTTCATTCGACCGAGCTTAACTTCAGTCACCTGATGAAAACTGTATAAGCCGCTCGGCCACTCACCCCGCAAGTGCATGTTACACAGTGCAATGTTTGCTGGCGGTTGTCTCTCAATATCAATCCAAGTAAGTTTAAATGAAAAAGCATTGCGTAGCAAGGCCCCAAACTTTGATGGATAAACCTATACCTTTACATACCTTTTGACCTGGTGATGCAACTTTTGAAGATTTTTGAAGACGGAAATATGCAGAATCAAAACTTTGTTCTTGATAATCATAGCAGAAACTCTTCAGTAGAAAGGCAAGAATGTGTTTGCAATGATCCTCTTCCTTTGAAAATCGTTCTTTATATGGGCATGAACAAGTAGCTTTTTGAATCTCTGTAAGTTAATAATTGATAAAGTTCATCAAGTTACAGTTTCAAGGAAAAAACTCTACAACCATGCACATGTTAAACCATCGTAAGCAAATATGGTAAAGTTTTTTCATAACCCAAACAGAGAGTTCTCAATGAACAACAACAGGTTGTTTGTTATTATAACAAAATGATGATTGTTCCTTTATATTGTCATTCTTTCTTCAGATTATTTCTTACACGAGAAGCAATAAGTATCAGGGATCTTGCATAAACATGAGAAGTGCCTTACCTTTATCCCTTAATGATAACTTAAGCTTGAGGTTGTAAGTAGATGAGGTGCTACCAACACCTAAGGGAAACACATTTTTAAAAGTTTCATGTAATAGCAAGTATACTGTAGTTTTTTTAATTAATTTTGGTTGCTTTCCTAGGAGGGCTATCTCAGTTAACAGTGAAATTTATAAATTTTCAGCTTTGGGAAAAGCTTGCATCCAGACCGGAAAGTTTGCGATAGTTTGTGCAAGTTATTGCATATGCAAATAGTTTTGCGTTTGTTGATCNGTGCTACCAACACCTAAGGGAAACACATTTTTAAAAGTTTCATGTAATAGCAAGTATACTGTAGTTTTTTTAATTAATTTTGGTTGCTTTCCTAGGAGGGCTATCTCAGTTAACAGTGAAATTTATAAATTTTCAGCTTTGGGAAAAGCTTGCATCCAGACCGGAAAGTTTGCGATAGTTTGTGCAAGTTATTGCATATGCAAATAGTTTTGCGTTTGTTGATCTTGGCCATGCATTAGCTGTTAAACAAAAGATTATTTAATTTCTCTATTGTTTTTTATTGCTTATTTTACCGCAAAGGTTTTACCTAGTTAGGCCACTCAACTTGTGTGTGCGAAAAGCAAACTTTCCAGTCTGGATTCGTATAAGGCTGGAAAGGATAATAAAGATCTAAAAAATGTTTTCTGATTGAATAATATAATATGTTTTTAACACAGGGGGTGCTCTCTCCTCGATTAGTTTATCTACTGAGAGAGCTCCCTTAAGAAATTCCCCTCCATACAAATCTCTAACTTCTGTAATATTTCATGCTTAAACTTTTTGTTGTCTTTTGTAATCTTGTCATAATTTTAGTAAATTGTTGTATGTTTGAAAGATTTTTTTGTATGTTGTGGAATTTTAAAATGAGAACTGAACTGAACTGAAAGAAAACACTCAACACAGGTAAAACAGTGGTGCGAGGAGGATTGCATGTGAGGATTGCACTGCTGTTTTACCTGTGCAAGGGGGCAAATTTGATGAAATTACATTGCATTGTGGGGGTGAAAATCTATTGTTTGCCATTGTTTAAACATGAAATTTAGGAAATTGTTGACGATAAACATTTTTGGCTAAAATAGTAAGAGTAAATAAAAAAAAAAATTTTTTCAAAAGAGGGTCCTGAAAGCCCAGACTGCAGAGTAGGGCAGTTTCCAACGAGATCTCGGTTGTGCAAGCGCAAAATTTCAAGTGTGCAAGTGTGCACTTTGGTATAAGTGTGCACTTAAGTGTGCACACAAATTTTGAGCTTCACCTGGAAGCTATTTTATGAGAAATTCAAATGAGTTGAGTAAAATTTAACTTGACATATACAAGATACAATAATACAGATACAATAATTGTTTTAATTCATCCCCTTCTTTGGGGCCTTGAGGAAATCAAATTCTTCATTTGCTCCGAACAATAGGGCTACGCCCATGTCACGCCCACCCCACACCCTGCCACACCTATTACCAGGTGTGCAGTGACATTTTAGGAAAAATATCTCGGGTGTGCACCTGCCATACTCTGCAGTCTGGCTGAAAGCCAAACAAATAGATGCCCTGAAAATAGTACTGCATGATTCATTTGCACGCCTGTAGTTATGGCGACAGACTAACAAATAATACTTACAACAGCAATTTGCTTCGAGAATCTCACCATCACCATTGACACTGCCATCACAAGTCGGATGATGATGGCCTAATTTGATATTGCTCAAATTTTCAATGCATTGTGTTGCTCTTTTATACTTTGCATCTTGTTTCCCAAGAATTCTTATTTCATTAATTGAGAATACTTTGATGCCATCTTGCTGCATTTCTTTACTGCTTCTCCTAGTTAATCGGCAAGTTGCTGTATTTTTCTCCCTTTTTGGCTCCTCCCTTTTTGGCCGCCATTTTCAAAGAACAAATTTTGCCGCCATTTTTCATCAAATGAAAGCGAGGCTTTAGCAACTGGAGCGAGGCTCTACGAACTGGGCCAATCACATTGCATAAAAACCACCACAACAACACATATTTGGGCCCTTTCGCCCGTTTTTGCATTTTTCCCAATACATTTTCTGCGGTAGGAATATTTCGATTTTAAAATATTTTTTAACAAACATGCTCCATGCACACAGATAACACAATCGTTCACGAACACCGAAATACATAGGCTAAGAAACTGTCTGGCCTATGAGGCCTACCGAGTAACAATACAGTACAGCAAAAAAGAGGAAGTATGCTTCAGGCGAAATGAAAAAGCTTCAGACGAAATAGAAAGTTTCTTAATTAAAGTAAATGAACGGAGATATAGCGATCTAGTCTAAACATAGCACAAAAGAACGGCACGCGCCACTTGTGTTCCTATTGTTTTCATCGATCGAAAACATCAAATACAATAGCTTCTATTTACATGGACCCAGTCCCCCTAGCTAAGTTGCCTTTTAACCCCGTTGATTTACTTTAAGTAATGTTTTTCCAGTGCTCGAGTTTCTTAATTGTTTGATGATCTGAGCGTTGAGTCTTATAAAAAAACATCGGTGTACGCCTTTTCATAACGGGCACTTTTAGCGAAGACAAGAGGCAGAAAAATGGTAACATTGAGACATTATCTACAATACAAATATAAGTAAAGAACAAATGAATTTTTTAGACTAACTGTAGAGATAAGATAAAAGTTTCAATTTACAGAAAATGATATCAAGAAAATATTTATTTACAAATGGCATATGCAAAGTTCAGACCAACTTACTTTTCAGGGCACTGCACAGCGGGCGCTGGCATCAAGGGGGAGCTGCCCCCTAAAAATCAATGTTGACAAATTTGTTGTCTTCCCCAAACGAACATTTTAAGCTGTGTACCGCNAAAAATGGTAACATTGAGACATTATCTACAATACAAATATAAGTAAAGAACAAATGAATTTTTTAGACTAACTGTAGAGATAAGATAAAAGTTTCAATTTACAGAAAATGATATCAAGAAAATATTTATTTACAAATGGCATATGCAAAGTTCAGACCAACTTACTTTTCAGGGCACTGCACAGCGGGCGCTGGCATCAAGGGGGAGCTGCCCCCTAAAAATCAATGTTGACAAATTTGTTGTCTTCCCCAAACGAACATTTTAAGCTGTGTACCGCTGGGGCCGTGTGGGCCCATTTTATGGGAACTTAGTTGAATGTTCTCCCTGCTGGAAGGGAAATTTACCTAAGAGACCATTTGCAGGAATAATAGAGGGGAAATTGTACTTAAAATGCGCATGTAAATCACAGGGATAAGATGGAGAGAGCATAAACTGTGACTGCGTCCTGGAGTTATCATGGAATTCCTATAATCGATGAGGGGCCTAGCAGTGGGGTAACGGAGACACTTGGGGCCCTTAAGAACTTGGTGTAAGTGGGGCCGTTACGCAGTGATCATGAATCAATCACGGTACAGGGGCTATGAGAGAAGCGAAGAGAGCTCTGAGGGAGGTAGGAGGTATTCCTGGGAAAATTTGTGAGAGCGCACCCTTTAGAACATAAAAAAATGCCCTATACGTGGAAGATACTGATTATGGTGCCATAGGCATTCACATGTGAATGTGGTGTCACAAATCTTGAGTAGAAAAATCCTACATGCTAGCAAAGGTTTTTTAAATGAGTTATGGACTTTTTGCACATATGGCCACAAAGCTCAGCCTACCACAAAATTCTTTTGGGGCGCCTTTTGGACGGGGGCCCTTAGTTCTCGAACTAAGGTGCCCTAAACTGCGTTACGCCACTGGGGCCTAGGCTCCGGAGAAAATGTCTATGTAAATTAGTAGAAGCCAGAGATCCTTCAAATGGCTCAAGGAAAAGTCTGGATCTCTTAAATCTAAAATTCAAAACTCTCAATTTCTCAGTCATTGTTGGATAAATCTTTTCTAGTGCAATGAAAGTACTCGAATCTTGTTACATTTTTGCTTGGTGGCAAACCAACCCATAGCTTGTTCTCTATTAAGTAAGCTTCGAATGCCGACCTAAATTCCGTATATTTTTTTCTTTCTACAATATTTACATATATTTCAAGTCAATCTAACAAGGGAGGTGAACGAGCTTGCATCAAGTTAAAGGCTCTTGGGCAACCGGCATGCATTGCAGCCCCATTTGCATAGGTGGTCTAATCTCATGCTGCATGAAAAAAATTTTGTGGTGTCGCTCAAGTCAGCAGCACGTCGTGGACGGGGCAGACCATCTCGTACAGAACCACTGAAATCGATATACGTGTGTTAAACATTGGACTTTAATTGAATGAAATCCATTAAATCCAAAAAAAAGCAAAACAAACGATCGCAATGCATGCCGGTTGCGCAAGAGCCTTTAAAAGCTGTTCATAATCTTAGATAAAGTTAGAAGCTAAATCTCAGTCGAGTGTGACCTGGAAAGTGCTCGTGCCATCTCGCGCTTAGCTGCGTATGCTTTGAAATCCAATTGAAAGTAACGTGGTTCTGAAAATGTCCTTTCTCTTTCTGGAGGATCATCGACACTCTTTAGTGGAATGTCCACCACGTCCACACAGCAAGCAGCATTTTTGTCGGATGGTTTGCGTTCTCGTTCTAAAAAGGGCATGTGAATGGAGGATAATCGGTCGGTGATGCTACGAGTGATGTTACTCGAAGCCCTGTTATTTCTCACTATACGCCTAGCGACTTTGTCATGCTTTCTGATGAAAATCTTTTTGAGGACGACCATAAAAGCGTCCTTGTAGTGGGCATTGAAGATGCAATATAGGAATGGGTTGCAGCAGGAGTTTAGGTAGTGTAGCCAAATGACAACAGAACGAATCCACTGCCGTTTGAGGANTTTCTACAATATTTACATATATTTCAAGTCAATCTAACAAGGGAGGTGAACGAGCTTGCATCAAGTTAAAGGCTCTTGGGCAACCGGCATGCATTGCAGCCCCATTTGCATAGGTGGTCTAATCTCATGCTGCATGAAAAAAATGTTGTGGTGTCGCTCAAGTCAGCAGCACGTCGTGGACGGGGCAGACCATCTCGTACAGAACCACTGAAATCGATATACGTGTGTTAAACATTGGACTTTAATTGAATGAAATCCATGAAATCCACAAAAAAGCAAAACAAACGATCGCAATGCATGCCGGTTGTGCAAGAGCCTTTAAAAGCTGTTCATAATCTTAGATAAAGTTAGAAGCTAAATCTCAGTCGAGTGTGACCTGGAAAGTGCTCGTGCCATCTCGCGCTTAGCTGCGTATGCTTTGAAATCCAATTGAAAGTAACGTGGTTCTGAAAATGTCCTTTCTCTTTCTGGAGGATCATCGACACTCTTTAGTGGAATGTCCACCACGTCCACACAGCAAGCAGCATTTTTGTCGGATGGTTTGCGTTCTCGTTCTAAAAAGGGCATGTGAATGGAGGATAATCGGTCGGTGATGCTACGAGTGATGTTACTCGAAGCCCTGTTATTTCTCACTATACGCCTAGCGACTTTGTCATGCTTTCTGATGAAAATCTTTTTGAGGACGACCATAAAAGCGTCCTTGTAGTGGGCATTGAAGATGCAATATAGGAATGGGTTGCAGCAGGAGTTTAGGTAGTGTAGCCAAATGACAACAGAACGAATCCACTGCCGTTTGAGGACAAATAAATTACATGAAGCACAATGAATTGTTGTTATGGAGACGATGAAAAATGGTAACCAGCAGATGACGAAAGCAGTGACCAGGATGCAAAGCGTGCGTGTAACGGTATGATTCTCCTGCCTCGATATGATGTTCGTTGGGATCTTGCGCACAATGAAGTAAACACTGCAATAAGCGAATATGATCAACACAAGGGGCAACAGGAAGCCGACAACGGCTGCTAATGTTACTTTCCATCTCCAGAACCACACCCCAATATTCACAGAGGCAACAATAAGTGAGTAACTCCAAACAGCTAACACGTTTAGCACTACGTATGAATTCGACATACACATGCGATGCGACAAGGGCGACTTTATAGACCAATATCTCTCGAAACTAATTGCGACAAGATTCGAAATAGACGCAACACCGCTAAGAATATCGATAAATGTCCAACCTTTGATTAGCGCCTCTGGCGTGATGCCTGCTGGCAAGTTTTCGAATTTCGTCAGTTCGAACGCCATCCACATTGGCATTGATATAATGCCAACGAGCATATCTGAAACTGCCAATGACACAACGAAGTAGTTGACATTGGATTGTAAATTCTTACTCTGGTAAACAGCTAAGCATACGAGTGCGTTCCCTAACAATGCGACAATCATGAGAACCATGATTCCTGCGCAGGAGACTATACGGTGTTCTGGACTATGGGCTTGATAGTCGATGGCTGCTAGGTTTGTACTGCGGGAGTGATAGTTCGTATAGCTTGAATTTCCGGTGATATTCCACAAAACATCCATCGTGTCGTCCTAGAATCCAATGTAAATATGTTGTTTCTTTCGTAAACTTGAAAATGTGTTACCTGCAAAACAACAAAATATTACGTTACTACTGGGCAGGGGTGGCGCCAGAGTTTGCCTGACAATCGGCTAGCCTCCCCGATAGGGGGGCTAAATTTTCGAACTCAAAACAGATTCTATTCTGATTCAAATAACATTCTCTGTTTGATATCTCCGACAACTTATCGATTCTTCCCCTACAGGGGGCTAGAGCTCCGCGACTGAGGGGCTATAGTCCCCCTAGCCCCCACCTAGCGCTACCCCTGCTACTGAGTCTCCTTAAAATGTCCCCACATTCAATCAAATCTTCGGGAATGGCAAAGATAACAATAACATGAACTGCTATATTTCAATACAATGGGTTCCAGAGCACATTCATATATTCTAACTTATATCTGGACGCCTTGTTGAACAACGAGGCAGAAATCATTCTCGTATCGTGGTGGTAGACTCTGGAATGCGCTAAATAGAGNATAGTCGATGGCTGCTAGGTTTGTACTGCGGGAGTGATAGTTTGTATAGTTTGAATTTCCGGTGATATTCCACAAAACATCCATCGTGTCGTCCTAGAATCCAATGTAAATATGTTGTTTCTTTTGTAAACTTGAAAATGTGTTACCTGCAAAACAACAAAATATTACGTTACTACTGGGCAGGGGTGGCGCCAGAGTTTGCCTGACAAGCGGCTAGCCTCCCCGACAGGGGGGCTAAATTTTCGAATTCAAAACAGATTCTATTCCGATTCAAATAAGATTCTCTGTTTGATATCCCCAACAACTTATTGATTCTCCCTTGACAAGGGGGCTAGAGCTCCGCGACTGAGGGGCTATAGTCCCCCTAGCCCCCACCTAGCGCTACCCCTGCTACTGAGTCTCCTTAAAATGTCCCCACATTCAATCAAATCTTCGGGAATGGCAAAGATAACAATAACATGAACTGCTAAAAGTATATATTTCAATACAATGGGTTCCAGAGCACATTCATATATTCTAACTTATATCTGGACGCCTTGTTGAACAACGGGCCAGAAATCCATCTCGTATCGTGGTGGTAGACTCTGGAATGAGCTAAATAGAGAAACCAAACTGTCAGCCTCCCTAGAAACTTTCAAGAAAAGCCTTTGATTTCAATTTTCTTTTTACGGTTCTTTCAGTTATTGATTAATTTACGTGTATTAAAGAATATTGTAATTACGTTAGATCTTCTAGCAGGTCAGCATGTAAAACAATATAATATTTACTGATAGCTCATAAACCTGGATAAATATTACAAAATGAAATGAAATTGTTCTTTACCAAAGGTCGAGGGCTCTCTAAAACATCATGTGGGACCATCAGATTTTAGAAACGCCTAAGCAGTAGGCTCTTAAAGTGCCACAGCTATATGGAAGAAGGCTTACAAGCTGCAAATAGAATTATTCTCATTGGCTTAACTGAACGGACCTACCGGGTGTCCCAAAAAAAGTATAAGCGTTTGAACAGTTCCTGCGGAGGAGCCTCATTTCTGAATTTTTTTATTTTAACGTGATGATAGAACTATTATATCAATTATGAAAAAATGACAAGAAAAGGTGCAGTTACACTTTCACAGTTCACTGAGTAACATTATAGGACTGAAGGAACTTTCTCAAGTAGTGTGTTCTGTGTTCTACCACGAACGGAACTTCTCACCCAATTTTCGTTTCTTTTACGATTGTTCAGTAATTAAAACGAAATATTCAGGCTTTTGAATAAGTGAAAATATATTTCATTTTAATAGCTCAACAAACTTCAAAATAATAACTTATTGTTGAGCTGCCCCAAAAACTCTTTCAAATTACGCATAGATAGAAGTAGCATAATTCAATAACCATCTGTCTTGGGCTGCCTCGCAAATTTTGGTCATGCGAGGTCGCAAATTGCAAGTTACGATCTCTTCTATATCATAAAGGTTGAATAAAAAATTTCGAAAATAATTATCCTCCACAGGAACTGTTCAAACGCTTATACTTTTTTTGGGACACCCGGTATTTCGGAAATTTTCATCGCTAATTTATTAGGTAGGTACTAAAATCGATTCGGTATTCGCACAGAGCCCAGAAAAAGTCACGGCTCCACGGCTGTGAGCAGGAGGAAGGTTTTGCTTGTTAATATTATATTTGAGGAAAGTTTAGTAATTTTTACTAGAAAACTGGGAATATTTTGGGTTATTCTGGCCACAGCAACTGGTTTATAAATTTTAGGGTTATAAACAACGCGAGAGTTCGAAAATCTGATTATTTTTACTTGATAAAATGAGGAAGGTTCGACTAACAAAATTGGCATTCGGAGGAAGGCTCGACCTTTTTCTGGATTCTGTATTCGCAATTTTTCTGAAGATTTTACAGCCGAAAATAAGAAACAAGTTTTCAAGTTAAACCATTGGTAGTAAGAAAATAAAATTTCACAATTCTCTCGGATTTTACTATTTTAATTTTGAGCCTGCGTCCAAGTTTAATTAATAATGCCCAAAATTAAACTACAAATCATATATGGCGTTTGCCGGGAAATCCGATGAAGCTACAACTAATTATGATTTAATTTGAATAATAGTATACTTTGACTTCATAACTCACAACTCTAACTGCAGTCAAAGATTTCAAATTATGCATTAAATCATTGTCAAGTTCACTCGCTGCCCATGACAACGCCTACCTACGCTACCATAAAATGCACTTCTTAAAGGGAATCTAAGCATATCTAAGCCTTTGATAAAAATAGCCCTACAAAGACAATAGATCTTGACACGCGTCGAGCCATATTTGGCTAACTGATCTATGTCAACAGAGATAGT
>REGM01000070.1:908862-936561 GCA_004194415.1 Aurelia aurita
CAGGGGCGGATCCAGGCCAGAAAGTGACTGAGGCACGCGAGCGCGAAGCGCGAGCAATACGGGGGTCCGGGGGCGGCAGCCCCCGGAAAATTTTTTGGGGCCACGCCCTTCAGATCGTCCGAAAACTCCCTTCTTGAATTAGAGCTAGCAGAATTGAGAGGTAGATTTTAGTACCATACCCTACTGAGAAAGTGTGTAGTAGTAGTAGCACTTGCTTCAAGATTTCACTCTGGCAAAGAAGCACTGACTTGCAGTGGTCCTCACTGGCCTAGATTTAGTCCCATGCAACACGAAGTCTTGTTATTCTGCATTTAATTTACTTCCTGATGCAGTTTCCATGGCTTGAGCATTCTTCAGTTGATTCATTGCATGATAAATTTAATATCCTTTGCTTGTGTTTTGAAATGCCTCCATCCGCTCCACTTTGGTCTTTGCGACTAAAGAATTGAGTTGAATTTGAAAATTCATGTTTGGCGGCATAGGTCTGCACTTCCTGTTGAAATGAGTTCTCTTCCGTTGCCCAAGTGAGTTCTTTCCGCAAGGAAGTTAAGAAAGACAATCGTTTACTGAGTTACACCAATAGATTTCACTCATAAACTCCCATATTGTATTTATCATCCAATCAACAAACGCATACAGACAATCCTTATGCTTATTGACCAATCAAATCAAAATAATAGAACCTATCGCTTGTGTGCAACGCTCCTGCGCATTGGCTACTTCAATGGGCAAGGAGAGTGAATGAGCAAAAATCTCAGCTTGAATATTTTATTTTTGGAAAAAAAAGATTGCAAACTTGGATATCTATTGAATTTAAGATTATTGCTATTAAATATCTGAAATTTTGACTGAGTTCTGTAACTCAGATAACTCAGCCTGGATCCGCCCCTGGAGAAGTGCTTCTTAAAAAGATGTGTATAAAATGATGTAAAATTCCCATTCATCAGTCACATCTGTTCATCTTCAAAGTCAATTTTCGTTGACAAAGACTTGTAAGAACAAGAAATGATTCTGTTATGATCATTAGCTAATTCATCTGTAGTATGACATCCAATGCTCAGTAGTACAGGGCAGCCACATTTTATAAAGAAAAAGGGTGACAGGGCAGTTGGTTTTTTTGCAAAAATTTTTACAGGGTGAGCAGATTTTTTGCAAGAAGCTTTATTTCCCACTGGCCATGTAATATAATAAATTTGCACTGTCCCTAATTCGCTGATTTCAAATATGAACCCTGAACAGCCAACGCCTTCTTGCATGTCTTTCAGAATCCTAGCCTTCAGAACTGGTCGATATACTGTAGTACAGTCCAGACAGAGACCGACAGAGACGACATGGTTTCATAAAATTCGCTATAAAATGTCCAAAAAGGCACATAAGATCTCACTATCGACGTAAATAATGAGGATTTGAGGAAACTACTAACAAACTTTAACACAACTCTTAGTATGCAAATATGAGCATCTTAAGAACTTTCAGTAGTGGGTTAAATTGCTTGTTTCTTATAAAATAAAATGAAAGTCTATGCCATGTACAAATAGGTAAAGTTTATATCGTTTACCTTGAAGCTACGCAGAGGCACGAATAACGAACCACCCAATACGTCGTTCTCGATGTGGGTCCTTCAAGAGCCCTTCATGTACTTAACATCATTGAGAACATTGAGAACTTAACATCATTGTCCAAAAAGGCACATAAGAACTTTCAGTAGTGGGTTAAATTGTTTGTTTCTTATAAAATAAAATGAAAGTCTATGCTATGTACAAATAGGTAAAGTTTATATCGTTTACCTTGAAGCTACGCAGAGGCACGAATAACGAACCACCCAATACGTCGTTCTCGATGTGGATCCTTCAAGAGCCCTTCATGTACTTAACATCATTGAGCAAGTGTCGAATGACTTAAAACATGCTTAAAATACCTAAGTACTTCTGAGGCAATGAAATACAGCATGCAATAATATCTAATGAGATTTATGTGGAGGTAGATCGTAAACAAGCGGTTTGCTTTCAAGGTAACAGGATCAGACCCTAACCAAACAATAGCATATTTTTGTGATTATCAAAAGGTATGAGGCCTATATATCCCGGTTAGTTCAAGAAAAGCGAAGATTCTCTGATGCCCCTACAAATTGAAGCGGTTTTATCTCCACCAATGAAATTTAAAGGCGGTCTCTGAGCCAATGAAATTGATGTTGCTGTTTGTTTATCAAAGACACCGTTATTGAAATGTGAAGCCGTTACATTTTCTGTTAGATCTATTTTTGGCTGTTGCTTATCCTTTCGAATAACCAGTAAATTGAAAACGTGTGGCGGCGGTGCTGCTGCACCAGTAGTCAAGAAACATTTCTGTTGTACCGGGTGTATCAGAAAAAACGGGCTACTTGTAAAGTGCCTCTGCGGTGGCGACTTGAATCTTACAAATTCATCGTATTGATTTTCGTAATCCATAAGCATTAACTTAAAGAACGCCAATCAACCAGCATCCTTTGCGCACTTCGCTTGCTGCCTTTCGACTGCGGCGGCTATTTTAATATGACAACATTCTCTTCAAAGCGCGACCGCTAAGGATGCTGGTTGACCGGCGTTCTTTAAACTTGGATACATTGCTTTTATCCACCTCAAAACTATGTTTTAAAAGGCTAGCAATGATTTTACCTTCAATCTCGGATTTGAGAGTTCGTGACAACAATTTTTTGCCCCTAAAGAACGCTAATTTTCGACTATGTGTGAAGAAATAGGCCTCAATTCCTCAATCAAGACAATGGTGATTTCCGTCCCTGCCGAATAGTTAGTTGTTCGTGCATGTAATTAAGTTTCTTTCGATTTGCATCCCAAAAAATATGGAATGTATCAAGAAATCGTCAGCCTCACAACATAGGCGAGCTTAAGATGCCATAACGAGAGAATGCAATGCGATGCAAAGAAGAATGATAAGAATATCCTTTGCTGCAATGGGAGACCGATGCAGAGCCACAGAGCATGCATAGCTAATGATGACCAACGAAAGAATCTTTTTACAAACTGATTAGCGTTTGTTGTTCATTTTAGATAGGACTAAAGTGAAATATTATTACCTAAGCGCTTAGATCATCGTTACCTTTTCTGTAGTCACTCTTCTCCACGAAATAACCCTCTGTCAACGGCTGTTCTAGAAATCTGAGTTACTTGCAGCAGCATTTTTTGTTGAAAGCACCAAATTCAGTTCAGAGGGTGTCAGATATTAAACCAATTCATAAAGATTATAAAAAGTTATTGCATGAGTTCATAGCGTCTAAAACGCCACCGCAGAGCCTTTTGAAAGTGGCCCGTTTTTTCTGATACACCCAGTAATTTCATTTGTACGACTCAGGCCTAAACTAGCGGGACATTTTTTACACGAACGGCCTATCACAAGAATCACTTCAAAGTCTGGTTTAAAGAAAAATTGGAAAAGAGCTTGAACATTGGAAAAAGAAACTGTTAGTAGAAAGAATGACGCTTCCCTGACCTACAAATTACAAAATACGTACATTTCAAGCAGTAATCTTCCTCTTTAGAAACAAAATAAATCTGTCATCTGTCGCCGCTACGAGAGCTCCAGGTGATGGGAAATGTGCATGAAATAGCGCCTCCTGGTTCGTTTAAAATACAATCACTATTTGTTTTTAACCCAATTCTAGCAATTTGATTGGGGCATACCGAACCAGAGGCTGTTCGCGAAATGGTTGATCATTTGTCCATCCGACACGGCATTTTTTTTGTTCATTAAGGCCAAAATATCAAGTGGGCAGTTTTTCTTGTTGGGCAGTTCGGTCTCACCGGACCAGAGTCTGCTTTTCGGCTATTTGGGACTTAAATGTTTCCCTGGAATTTAAGAAATCTGTGTCGGACCAATGATCTTTGGTCGGACAGACCACTGATCAACCATTTCGCAAACAGCCTCACCACTCTGACACTCTGCGAGGGCGTAAAGTGTGCCCGTTATTTCATATAGTAATGTTGCCTCTATTGACGGGAGTGACCTCAACAAATCAAAGAACGCATGGAAACAAGTGACTCGGGGAATAACTCTAAACATCTTCACGAGGCCCAAAGACGGCTTCAAAACTGATATCATATTCCAATCGTTTTTACGATCCTTAAATATTTATTTAAATATCTAAACTTGGTCTCCAACCTTAAGTTACCCTTTGATCGATAAATTAAAGTAACAATCTTCGAAATTAGTCCGTCAGAGAAGCTTCTACAATGGCCCAAAGGGGCAATTTTATTGTCACTCGTAAGAATTCTACCTATACCTTTAGACTACGTTCACACGATGCCGGCACATTTTGAAAACGGTGAAAAATGTGACGGTAGCAAAATTTTAGCTAGCGTTCACACGATACCGTCACAATTTGAAAACGGTAGGAAATTTGATGGTAACAAACCTGTTGCAATCTCCCCAAGAATTTGAGGCCAAAGAAATGTACCTACACCGAAAGAATCGACCAGCCTCGTTTTGAAAGCGTCGAAAAATGTTCCATTTCCATCGTTTTCGAGTGTTCACACGATGCCGTTTTCATAATGTGCCGGTTAGAGTTCCGTTTTCAAAATCTACTGTTTTCAAAATCTGCCGGCAAAAAATGTGCCGTTTTCATGTGAACGGGAGGCCTATCCGTCACATTATTCACCGTTTTCAAAATGTGCCGGCATCGTCTGAACGTAGTCTTAAAGAAACTTGGCTCTGGGTGCGTTTCTTAAGTTAGGGTGCGTTTCTTAAGTTTGGGCCCAATTCTTATGGTAAAAGTTTCTTCCAGAGTTTCTCAATTTTTCATGAAATTGGACCGCTAATATAACTTTTTGAGCCCAGAGAATTTCAAGAAAGAGCAAAAAAATAATCAATATTACTACACGTCTTAGTATTGAAAATTGGTAATACGGGTTATGTTTAAAAACATTTCGCAACTCATATTCATAACCAAACATTGACAAGTTTCTTAAACTTCGAATTGACTTCTGATCGGTGCTAGTAGAGTTTCTTAATTTTCAGGAAGAGGCTACTCAGTCTCCTATAAGCAGTTTCTTACAAAAAATGACTGTATATCTAGACAATGTTAGCCATTTTGCAGCAGCAATACAGTAAATCCCCGCGTATAAGTACCTACTTTTTTGAGAGCCAGGCTGAATTAGGTTCTTATTTTAAAGGTACTTATGTTCATTTCAGGGTATAAAGATTCTTAAAGGTTCTTATTCGAAGGATCCCCTGTTTAAACCTATTAGCAGTTATCACCAAGAAATTTTCAGCCCTGTTTTTTGTTTTCACAATGTTATTAAGGACCTAATAACTAATTTTAAGCTTACAAATAGCAGAGGAGGCAGTTCAGATTTGAACAGCCAACTGGGACACAAA
The DNA here is from genome assembly GCA_004194415.1 of Aurelia aurita. Classification (NCBI taxonomy): domain Eukaryota; kingdom Metazoa; phylum Cnidaria; class Scyphozoa; order Semaeostomeae; family Ulmaridae; genus Aurelia; species Aurelia aurita. Next base: position 914,233 of record REGM01000070.1, read on the forward strand.
TTAACTTAAAGAGGAAAATAAAAAAAATAACTTTATTACTCTTGTAATAAGAACATATTTTTCCATCAAACTGAAACAGGTTCTTAATTACGAGGTGCATAATTTAGGAAAAACAGCCTGTAGGTTCTTATTTTTGTTGGTTGTTATATGCGGGGATTTTCTGTAGTGTGTCCGCTATGAAGAAACCCCACTGCTATAATAATCAATTAGAAAGAGATGAGCTTATGATCGCATTTTAACGTATTCGTGTACAAGGCTGACTTAGCGTATTTTCGACTAGACGTTAATTGAAATAGGATTGCATGCTTAAGACTTAGCCGATTATATGTCTAAAAAACAAATGAACTAAAGAGAAAGTTAGACAATTCTGTGAGCCAAATGGACGCCAGGAAATAATTTCTGCTCAAGTAATAAAGACATTTCTAGTAATAAGCAAAAATGTTGTTTGTATATATGAATGTATGGAAGTTGCTGCCCAGAGTCTATTTGGAGCTGCAGTCGGCTTAATTCAATTCAATTCAATTTTATTCGCACAGGACGCTGGATGGAGGCGAAGGAGAGGCACGTTTCCCCAATAATTTAGACACTAAAGGGCCAAATAAAGTATCTTGAAACTTTGACTGAGGCCTTGAGACAGGCCCCTTGCTTTCTAAGTAAAGTCTATTTGTTTTAGATGTTATTACAGCCAATGTAATGGGCAGGACTGCAAACGTTTTTAGAAGATCCACCCATCTGGACCTCCTGTTCCCTTTCTGGGCCATATATTTCCGGCTGGTCGCTTGCCACAGGGCCTAGAATCCTATCAGCACATAACGGCCCATAACAGCAGAGACATGATAGACACTTCAGAGCTGCTTACCTTCCGAAATATAGAATTGCTTAAATTTCAAATCATGGAGTTCTCTACCAAGTACTGTATTTGCCGTTGCAAACAAGTTGATCAATTTTTGTTGCTGTCTTTTAGCTATGCTTTTAGCCTGACCACTCTTTGGCCTGACACACGAAGGCGACAGCAGGTTTCGTTTCGTTGTTGTTGTTGTCATTTTGCTTAAAATTTCGCTCAAAGCTTCGGACATACAGTTTCTTAACTTTTTGAAAAGTTGAGCCTACACGGTTTCTTGAAGCGGTTTCTTATGAAAAAAGTGTATGTGTCCCGGAAGATGCATTGGAAAGATTTTCAAAACTTACGGATGCATAAAATAGATCCGAAGTTTGTTTTTCGTAAGGGCATAAGTAAGTGCTAAGGGAAGGTACCGAAATTTGTCTGTTCAAGTCAATATGGACGAGAAATTAGCATTTCAAAGCGTTCCTACCTGTTTATTTACAGAGTTAGGCCAACTGTGTAGGTGTTTAGGCCTTCTAAATATTCTGGGAACCATCCTCCTGATTTCCGTCTGTCACGAAACCGTCTTAAAATCTATGCTAGACCGGTAAAACTTTGAGAAACGAATACAGAAGCCTTGTACAATCCCTCTTCTCCTCTTTCTTTACAAAGGCTTGATCAAAGATAGAAACCTCGTAAAAACTTCATAACATAGCCACATGTTACTGGACAAACGAAAGCTCGTCGTCTCTTGCCTCTCATCATACAGCCTCAGGTAGGAAAACGAAGCAAATCTGTTTTCTGTAGTAACAAATGACAAATGGCCAAACCTACAAGTGGTTGTAGGAGTGAGCCTTTGACCAACCTACAACATTTCGTGTAAACTTAACAGCCCATTCTCAGCTTGTAATGTGATATTTGATAGCCAATTCCAGTTTGACACTCAATTTGCGTTAGTTGGTAAACATTCGTCCTCCACACAAATTCGAAAGATTGAATCGATTAGAAGTGTAGACGAAGCATTAATATACGAATGACTTACCAAATTTCAAATGGTCTTCTCCACACCACCGGTAAATCTAATTTCAATCCATCCAGTGATCTGCTACTTACAGGCTTCGTATTTTCAACTTGGCAAGCCGTATTTACAACAACAATTTACAGGTCATGACGTAGCTAAGAGGTTCGATGGCCTATATTTAAGGTGTCACACCGGGCTAGTGACAGCTCATAACACAAGGCTACTGAAAGCCTGCCACCACGTGCGTCCAGGGGGTATTCATCACTATCTTATTACTCTAAGAGAGGGCTTCCTGGTGACAGCAGATATTGAAATGAAGCGGAAATAGCATCTGTGGGCCTAGAATGTATTAATGCAACTCTAACAACTGGGAGGTCGTTCCTAATCTTGCACAACTCAGAAGGAATGCTTCTTCTTCATTTTTTCTCCTCCTATCCTAAATAAACACAGGACTGTTCCTTATGTTAGAAGCAATTCCCCGGCAAATATTGCAGGCCAGAGGAGGGATGACAGTTGACCGGTGTGGTGTGGCGGTACAAATCTGTGGAAACTCATATGATATACATGCGCATACCGGGTGTCCCAAAATGATTTACACTCACTTTCTTACAAGAAACTTGGCTCTGAATTTGTAGTATTGTTGGGCCCCCTTCTTATAGTAAAACTTTCTTGTAGAGTTTCTTAGCTCTTCATAGAACTGAATTTCATAATTTATCGGAGCTCATCGAGGAATGATTTTTGAACCAAGAATTACACGAAAGAACCAAATCATAAGCAGAAATTACACTTTTTAGTGTCAGTTGGGTTGGTAATACACTTTCTGCTTAAAAGCACTTTGCAACTCACAACTAAAAATTGGAAAAGTTTCTTAACTTCGAATTGGCATCTGATCGCGTCTGGTAGAGTTTCTTGGGGAATTTCTTAATTTTCTGGAAGAGGCTACTACAGTTTCTTATACGCGGCTTCTCATAAAAANCCCTTCTTATAGTAAAACTTTCTTGTAGAGTTTCTTAGCTCTTCATAGAACTGAATTTCATAATTTATCGGAGCTCATCGAGGAATGATTTTTGAACCAAGAATTACACGAAAGAACCAAATCATAAGCAGAAATTACACTTTTTAGTGTCAGTTGGGTTGGTAATACACTTTCTGCTTAAAAGCACTTTGCAACTCACAACTAAAAATTGGAAAAGTTTCTTAACTTCGAATTGGCATCTGATCGCGTCTGGTAGAGTTTCTTGGGGAATTTCTTAATTTTCTGGAAGAGGCTACTACAGTTTCTTATACGCGGCTTCTCATAAAAAATGAGTGTGTAGCAGCGTTACCGAACCGTACAATCATGAATTATGCTCCGATTTGAATGAATTACCTTGAAGCAAACAGGCTAACTTAGATGAAGAAATTTAGTTACTTAAAACCGGTCAAGTCTTAGAGTTCAGGACAAATTTACTTGGACGCCCCTTGAAAGCTATTTTTTAGAAGTCTCGAGAAAAGCTAAACAACAAACTTGAATAAGCAACCTCTTTACATTTACATGTAAGAGACATATTTGTCATGAGGTTTTCCTCCTTGGAGGACTATCATGCTCGCTTCCAATTTTTCAAGCTGAAACTTGCACAAACGTTATCTATAGATTTTGTATAGTTGTCTTCGAAGTATGTTCAAAAATAACTGTCACGCAAAATAACCTGTAACTCTAAAATGGTACGACCGATTTTAATGCAATAAATTTCTTCATCTAAGTTAGGCTTTCTGCTACAAAATGGTTGGTATTTCATTCAAATTGATGCATAAGTCGTGATAGTACCTTTTGACAAACGTCGATACATCATTTTGGGACACCCGGTGTAGAAGTGAGCCTGCCGGAGTTCTGTAAAAAACATTCGTTTTCATACGGTCAAAAGAATGAAGTTCACATATTCATTTGATTTGAAAAAGATAAAAACTTGAAAATAGGTGTAGTAGTATTTTTATCTGACCTTGAAAATAAGCACAGAAAGTTATGGCACACCCATTAGTTGCCAGGCATGCAGGTCAGGTCCTGTCAGGTCATTTATACGAAAATAGCATGAAGAATATCCCGGAATTAAATTAGCATTAAAACTGGCTATTAACACCTATTTACAATTCTTGGTATGGCAAACATTTGGTACAGTAATAGATACATAATAACTTAGGTTTGAGATGGNTTCTGTAAAAAACATTCGTTTTCATACGGTCAAAAGAATGAAGTTCACATATTCATTTGATTTGAAAAAGATAAAAACTTGAAAATAGGTGTAGTAGTATTTTTATCTGACCTTGAAAATAAGCACAGAAAGTTATGGCACACCCATTAGTTGCCAGGCATGCAGGTCAGGTCCTGTCAGGTCATTTATACGAAAATAGCATGAAGAATATCCCGGAATTAAATTAGCATTAAAACTGGCTATTAACACCTATTTACAATTCTTGGTATGGCAAACATTTGGTACAGTAATAGATACATAATAACTTAGGTTTGAGATGGTTAAAAGGTGACCAAAATTTACCTCCGGGTGACCCAAAAAAGTGGAACGTTAAAAATCACCGAAATTTGAATGTCTTGAATGCATTATCGATCTTGAAAACTTGAAATTTCTTTTTGTGCATTTGTGAGAGAAAAATACAATTTTAACATTTCTACCGGGTGAGTAAAAGAAATGTACAGACGTATGAAAGCCTGCAGCTCTCAAACCATTTATCAGACTCCTATAAACTGATAATGCTTGTGTAGCTAACATGTCATAGTTTGTTAAAATCGGTTGTATCGTTGTCATATTACAAGTGATTATATAAAAATGCTTCATCTCAAACTCTTTCAAAACAGATCTAAAATCCTTGATCAAATTTGCTAGTAATTTATCCCCACAGCTATCATAATCAAATTCCATCTGTCTATTTTGTCAGCCAAATGTTAGGTATATATAGAGGCTGCTGCACAATCGCATCTATTTTTGACCGTCGCTCAGCCTTTTTTGTCTGTTTTCTAAGCAAATTTGATCAAGGATTTTAGGCCTGTTTTGAAGAATTTTGAGCTGAAGTAGTTTCATAAAATAGCTTGTAATATGACAACGACACGACCGATTTTGACAAACTAAATTTTCTTATCTATGTTGATATGTTAGCTAACAAGCTTCATCAGTTCATAGGAATATGAAAAATGGTTTGAGAGCAACAGGCTTTCAAACGTCTATACAATTTTTGACTCACCCGGTAGAATTCTCGAGTTTTGGTGATATTTCAAACGCCGAAACGTTTTCGACTCACCCAGCATATGATTTTAGGTTCAGTTTAACTGGCTTGTGGCTTGCAGCCGCTTAGTGTTAAAGAATCTTCCTTACCAATGTCACGATCCTTGAATTATCTTTCTGATTTTCAATGCATCATCTTGTAAACTTTGGTTCTTTGGATCGATCTTCAGGGCAGCCTCGTAGTCCTTCAGTGCTATGAAATAAGTAATCACTCACTGTTTACTGCTGGCTAAAATGGCCTAAGCTAAGAAAGAGATGTGTTTTGATTCGACGGTTTGATCATCATTACGCGCTTGAATTAGCAATATTGTGATGTTTTATCCCCAGGGGAGAACTCTACCACTGAAAATGTTCTGATTTGTTGATTCGATTGTTGACTGGTTCAAAGATTGGTTGTTCTTGAAATACAGGCTTCATCTGGTCAGTTTGTTTCAGTTTGTTTCGAATTATGCTTCAGTCTGATCAAACGGTAAACCTAACACAAATTCATGCACAGAATGACGAAGCCTGCTTTCAAGAAGAACAACCAAGGTAGCGAGGAAAATAAATAAAAACGTCATACAAATGCCCTTTTTGTGTTTCTGTGTTTCACATCCCTCCTGTGTATTCTGCCCATAGAACTATGATGCTACCGATACAAAAAACCCTTGCGTATGGATATGGCATAAATAGATGGGGGATATGAAACACAGAAAATCAATCCAGGAAATAGCACGAGAGGGAAATTTCTAAGACAGATAAATTTATCCTATGTTCCTGGCTACTTGGCTGCACCCATTTAATAGTTTTTGTCAGAGTTTTAAAACAGCTTTTTCGTATTTTTAGAATGTGATGAACCTTTTTTGGAATCTCCAAAACTTAAAAAAGGTATTTTTCGGGTTTATCTCAATTGTTTGAATCGAGTAACTTCCCTCACACATACCTATCGTCGATATGGATGTGCTCCCCCTGGGCTTTTATCTACCTAATCGACCGCTATGATTGCAATTCTTAATCAACAAAATATCTATTGAAATTAATGCCTTAAAAATAGTAGTAATCCTGTTATTCGGTATTTAGCTCTTTGTGTCCAAATTTAGGGCATCTTTGATATATTTAGCAACGTCATACGGGCGTCATACAGTAAAAACCCGCATAAGAAGCTACCTTTTTCATACCAGGGGGTGGACTGGGGTGCCACCCCAGTTTCCCAGAGTGGTATTTATTCATCAGCAAAAATAGTGTCAAAATGGTTGGGTATACCTTACAGAACCTAATTCTTTACTTTGTCCACCCCACTTTTACAGGGCTGGCGACGCCCCTGCTATAAAAGATAACATTCAAGAAATCAGGCCGTAGGTTCTTAAATTAGGTTCTTAAATTAGGTTCTTAAATCTTCTCAGAAAAGTTGTTTTTACAACAATGTTTCTTTCTTATCTTTGCAGTCNGTGATGAACCTTTTTTGGAATCTCCAAAACTTAAAAAAGGTATTTTTCGGGTTTATCTCAATTGTTTGAATCGAGTAACTTCCCTCACACATACCTATCGTCGATATGGATGTGCTCCCCCTGGGCTTTTATCTACCTAATCGACCGCTATGATTGCAATTCTTAATCAACAAAATATCTATTGAAATTAATGCCTTAAAAATAGTAGTAATCCTGTTATTCGGTATTTAGCTCTTTGTGTCCAAATTTAGGGCATCTTTGATATATTTAGCAACGTCATACGGGCGTCATACAGCAAGAACCCGCATAAGAAGCTACCTTTTTCAAACCAAGCTGGTTTGCTTCTTCTATAAATCAGTGGCGTTGCCAGGGGGTGGACTGGGGTGCCACCCCAGTTTCCCAGAGTGGTATTTATTCATCAGCAAAAATAGTGTCAAAATGGTTGGGTATACCTTACAGAACCTAATTCTTTACTTTGTCCACCCCACTTTTACAGGGCTGGCAACGCCCCTGCTATAAAAGATAACATTCAAGAAATCTTGCCGTAGGTTCTTAAATTAGGTTCTTAAATTAGGTTCTTAAATCTTCTCAGAAAAGTTGTTTTTACAACAATGTTTCTTTCTTATCTTTGCAGTCTTTAAAATTTATCTATTTAAAATCAAAATGTTATGATAGAGGATGGCCCATTAGCAATGTGGTGGAAAGATCGAGGAGCATATTAAATTTTTTACTTTACACGATAATCAAATTAATGTTCTGGATTGTCACAGCTGAAAACTATATCAATGCACTTCTTCTTCAAAATAAGAACCTATATAAAAACCAGGGTGAACAGGTTCTTTCATAAAGGAGTAAATATTGAAGATTTCAGGCTGTAGGTTCTTATTCGAGGAAGAATCTTTTATGCGGTTTTTTACTGTATATTTAAAGTGAATGACCTGAGATATATAGCGCTTGTCTATAAATAGGACAAAGGAGCACCTAATCCCTCTATTGTTTTATTTGGCTTTGCTTTCTTTCGCCACGAGCTGGATTATCAGATACAATAGGCTATTTATAAACCTATGAGATCGCAACTTTTAACTCAGGTTATTCGCTTTAACTCTCAGGTCTTGCTAGTCATAAAGTGACTGTGGCGGACTGGCTGCTATCTTTTACCAATCAATGAATTAAAAGGGGACACTATGGGTGTGACTTAAAGTATGAAGGTGTGGTCCCTATTCATTGGTATAAGTATGTAAGATAAAATTACTACTCTTACCTGCCACATAATCTTCGACTTGAAAATGTGCTGTGCCTCTTCTTACTAATGCAAGGCATCTTGATTTCGCATTAGCTGCGACAGGCGGATCGAGTAGGTTCAGGGCCTAAAAGAGAAAAAATGTATAATAATGAACACTAGATCGATGCCTGCAACTCGCTCATTCTTGCAGTACAGTCAGTTCTGTTGACATACAAAGATCAAGGCCCCTCTCGAAAACCTTCAGCTACTACTTTTATCATTGTTGATTTGGAATTGAGAACTTCAATCACCCATGAAAGTTGTTTTGTCACCACAACTGAAATCAGACAAGTAAACATTCCACAATAAAATCCGTCTTACTACGATATTACAGGAACATTTTACATATATTTTCATATTGTAACTCGATCTTTACTTACCATCGTAGTATCTTGTATACATTCATTAAACTGCTTCATATGAAGATGGCATGCAGAACGGTTATTGTATAATCTGTCATCTGGTCAAGGTATAATCAAGCTCACCGATTGCAATTGCAGGTTGAATTGTTTTGTACTCACATTAACACTAAAATCAAAAGGAAAGTCAACATTTCTGACAGAGTCCAGAAAAAGTCACGGCTCCACGGCTGCAAGCAGGAGGAAGGTTTTGCTTGTTGATGTCATATTTGAGGAAGGTTTAGTAATTTGTATAAGAAACTTAGGAAACTTCTGAGTTATTTTGGCAACAGCAACTGGTTTATAAATTTTAGGGTTATAAATAATGAGAGGAGTTCGAAAATCAAGTTATTTTGACTTGATAAAATGAGGAAGGTTTAACTAACGAAATTGGTATCCGGAGGAAGGTTTGATATTTTGCTAGACTCTGGTTTCTGACGGCTACTGTAATCCGCAGGTCTCACAGACCAGCTAGTGAAAGAATGCTCGCAGTGGTAGCCGCTCGGCCACCAGCCGTAAAATGGTGACCCGCCGATTACATGACCTGGTGGCCTGCGGATTACAGTAGCCGGATTTCTGATCAATATACAGGATTTAAAACACATGAAAATTCGATTTGGAGGCGAACCTTAACATTTTCTTTTTGTACAAGTTGGCCATGGACCAAATCAGCGGCGGGGCCAGACCAAAAATAGTGGGGGGGGGGCAAAAGTCTAAATTTTCAGACTGGGAGGGTAAAAAGGTATACCCAGACATTTTTATTGCATTTTTCAATTACAATTTTAGCCGAAATATTGNGTCCCTATTCTTTGGTATAAGTATGTCAGATAAAATGACTGCTCTTACCTGCCACATAATCTTCGACTTGAAAATGTGCTGTGCCTCTTCTTACTAATGCAAGGCATCTTGATTTCGCATTAGCTGCGACAGGCGGATCGAGTAGGTTCAGGGCCTAAAAGAGAAAAAATGTATAACAATGAACACAAGATCGATGCCTGCAACTCGCTCATTCTTGCAGTACAGTCAGTTCTGTTGACATACAAAGATCAATGCCCCCCTCAAAAATCCTTAAGCTACTACTTTTATCATTGCTCATTTGGAATTAAAATTTCAATCACCCATGAAAGTCGTCTTGTCACCACAACTGAAATCAGACAAATAAACATGCCACAATAAAATCCGTCTTACTACGACATTACAGGAACATTTTACATATATTTTCATATTGTAACTCCATCTTTACTTACCATCGTAGTATCTTGTATACATTCATTAAACTGCTTCATATGAAGATGGCATGCAGAACGGTTATTGTATAATCTGTCATCTAGTCAAGGTATAATCACAAGGAAAACCAGGCACAACAACGACAACCTTCACGGGCATAGGGACACAGGGGAGATTGGGCATTTCTGACAGAGTCCAGAAAAAAGTCACGGCTCCACGGCAGCAAGCAGGAGGAAGGTTTTGCTTGTTGATGTCATATTTGAGGAAGGTTTAGTAATTTGTATAAGAAACTTAGGAAAATTCTGAGTTATTTTGGCAACAGCAACTGGTTTATAAATTTTAGGGTTATAAATAATGAGAGGAGTTCGAAAATCAAGTTATTTTGACTTGATAAAATGAGGAAGGTTCAACTAACGAAATTAGTATCCGGAGGAAGGTTTGATATTTTGCTAGACTCTGGTTTCTGACGGCTACTGTAATCCGCAGGCTCACAGACCAGCTAGTGAAAGAATGCTCGCAGTGGTAGCCGCTCGGCCACCAGCAGTAAAATGGTGACCCGCCGATTACATGACCTGGTGGCCTGCGGATTACAGTAGCCGGATTTCTGATCAATATACAGGATTTAAAACACATGAAAATTCGATTTGGAGGCGAACCTTAACATTTTCTTTTTGCCATGGACCAAATGATTTTTTCAGATACAGCTTTGCTTTCTGGTGACTTTAAATTCGCAGAATCTGGATGTTTAGAGAACTGCCTTCCTTTAAACGATACTGTGGAAAAGCGCACATAATTATCAGATTATATTTATACCTAATATAAAAAGCTTCAAATTTTGAAAATGCCACAAATAAATAACAAATGGATGCACTTTGAGGGCACTCTAACATTTCATTTCATTTTCATTTTTAATTCTTTATACACGAAAATCCCTTCAGCTGTATAAACTCAATAAAGTTGAAAAAATAAATAGTCATTAAATACTGTAAATACAGTTAAAGTTAAAAATCATGAACAGTAATCTATCTACATGGCAGCTGCTCTTCCAGAGAGTCGTGTTTGGAGTTGATTTCAGCTCTTAAAATAACCCTTTAGTTGTTTTTTGAATCCATTAATTGTAGGAGCTCTCTGATATCAATGGGAATATCGTTCCAAGCTTTAAGAAATCATGGAAAATCAATGCCCTGTGTGGCGATTCAAAATGCCTATTGAAAAGAATTGCTCAAAATATGGTTTTCAATATGTTATCACATACTATTTCTCTCATAGAAATAAAAATTGTATCATTGCTAAAAAATGATTTTATCCTTGACATACTTGCATTAAGAGTCAAATTTAGCATTTTTATTCATCTACCGGGTGTCCCAAAAAAAGTATACAGATTTGGTCAACCCTAACGATCACAATTTAGCATGAATCAATCCGAAATAATTTTTAAAACATTACTCGATAGTTAACTTGAACAAAGATACCTTTTTTGTTGACATTGGTGCTTTGAGAGTTGAAATATTAATCTTCAAAGGACAAATTTGCCTCCACCTCCAAACCAGAGCTTTGGCGTTTTGGCCTAAGCAAATTCTTGAAGCACAGCGAATAAATCAACAATAGACTTGACAAATTTGGAACAGGAGGAGAAAAATTAAAAACTGCACAACAAATGCGTTTCACAAAATACAATTTACGTGACGCTTATCATCAAGAGAGCTCCGAAGTAAACTTTATTCATTTTAAGTGAAACAAATTGTGGATTTGTTTAGGCCAAAACGCCAAAGCTCTTGTTTGGAGGTGGGGACAAATTTGTCCTTTGAAGATTAATATCTCTACTCTCAAAGCACCAATGTCGACAAACAAGGTATCTATGTTCAAGTTAACTATCGAGTAATGTTTNCTCTAATTGCTATTTTTTTACCAGAAGCTGTCTGTCGTTTTGCTAATTACTATTTTAACACACAGTTGAGTGGGTTGACAGAACAGCAACTGCCTAAAATTACATCGTCACGCCATTTGGTACAAGAAATTTCTTGCTTATGTAACCTTTTTTTGAGATCACAAATAAGAAGGAAATGCCAGAGGTTGCATTTTTTAATTGCTTATCTCAAAACACAGCTGGGCAGACAGAACCTGTGTCGTTTTCTCTAATTGCTATTTTTTACCAGAAGCTGTCTGTCGTTTTGCTAATTACTATTTTGACACACAGTTGAGTGGGTTGACAGAACAGCAACTGCGTAGAATAACGTCGTCACGCCATCTGGTACAAGAAATTTCTTTCATATGTAAGCTTTTAGAGACGAAAAATAAGAAAGAAATAGCAGGTGCAGCATTTTTTGAAAGAGCTAGCCCTTAGATATTGTTTTTCTTTTCTAAAATATTGTTTTTCTTTTCCAAAATATTGTTTCTTTTCTGAAATATTGCTTTTATTTTCTTTCGTGAAAACTTTTCTTTCAATAACACATCTGGCATCTGGAGGGACCCCAGTATGGAAGCAAGGTCGCACTAGCCTTTTAATGCTATCCCTGCCATTTTAAACTGGGGGTGTTTTTAGATTAAATCTTAATATGGAGCCTGTTCATTTTATCGCTATTTTTCTATATTTAATTAAACATGGAACAATTTTTTTGGGACAGCCTGTATAGTTTTGATAGTTTTTGTCGTCAATCCAACGGTCACCAATATAGGTTGATAGTAACGATGACTTTTTATGCTGCATTACAAACAGGTCAAGAAAATCATTTAAAGAAAAGGATACGAAGGGTCTGTTCCATTGAGCACAATGGCAGCAGTAAAGGCGTTGATTGCAGCAATGAAGTTCCCTTGCTTGTAGAAATTGCTGAAAAGAAAACCAATTATGGTTTAGTGCAACCTCGTTCCCAGGGTGTTCTTACGTCATACGCTGATCACGAAGCCGAGTGAACACCCTGGTACACATTGCACAAATCTGTCCAGAAAATGGACAGATTAGCAGCCATTACGGATTTGCAGTTGGCTAGGTAACGCTAATCATTCCGACCTCGATTCCAAACAATACAGTAACACTGTAATGATTGTTGCTTAGTGACTAAATCATATTGTTGTTATTCGAATAATTAGTAAGTTTTCGAGAAATAGTTTGAGTTATCTATTGTTTTCGAATAGCCAATCAAATTCCAGAAAGGCCACTTGTATCCCAGAGTAGAGGTAGAGCAACGAACTCACTCTGGGGACGAGATTGGGAAATTTAAGTTTCTTATATCACAGTTAAAGATAAAAGAGGGAGTCTAGGAAGTTAAGAAAACAAAGTCTAGAAACTTAAGAAAGTACATGGTGTCCTTCCCAAATTTACTGCACTCTATTTGTGCGGTTGCTATGGAGGAGCTATACTATTGATTTTCATGTTTCTGATTTGTTTCAATAAAGGATAATGCTTCAACTTAGAGTTTGAGACTTCGTTTTAATGAATCTGACGAGTAATTGCTACGTTATGGGACAAGAAAGTCAAATTGGAGGTTACTTGAAAACAAGAGCATCCCATGTGCACTTATGCTGTTAAAAAACCTGTGGATTTGATTCCAAAGCAGTTCCAGCCTAGTTCTCTTATCTTTTAGAACAGGAACGAGGTCATTAAAGAATGCCAGTCAACCAGCATCCTTTGCGCACTTCGCTTGTTGCCTTTCGACTGCGGCGGCCATTTTCACATGACAACATTCTCTGCAAAGCGCGACCGCAAAAGGATGCTGGTTGACAGGTGTTCTTTAAGTTTGAAATGAAGCTAAAACATTTGCAATTAAAAATGGTAATATGCAAAACAAGGTTTAGGCAGCCAGCCTTTGATTTATCATGAAAAGAACTAAGTGCTGAAGATAAAAATGCTTTTCATTCGTACAAACTTTAAACTAAAATCATAGATCCTCCATAGAAGCCGTACAAACAGAGTACAGACATTTTAGGACACCCTGTAGAAACAGAAAGTAATTTCAGCGCTAGTAATACCGGGTGTCCCAAAAAAGTACTCCCATTAAAAAAATCACCAAAACTCGATTATCAAACCTATCATAAAATTTTCTATTTGATCTCTTTTTCCAGTGATCTAAATATATTTAAAGATGATGACATGCTTGTTTTCAGTACTTACAGGGCATCAAATAACAGGCTAAAAACCTTATTATGAGCTATACTCTTTAAGCAACATCGTAAATCTTGCCTGAAGAGCTATTATTTTGAGATTTTTCATTATCTTTCAAGTCTACAATGATAGATTGCGTTTTTTCTGACATCTATGACGAAACTAGAAGCTTAATATACAAAAAGAAAGTATTCTGGTAATCATCGATACTTTTTGCAGTATGCTTCAAAACCAGGCAGCGATAAAAAGCGCTAAATTTGCTAATTTAGAACCAATCAGAAAATCAGCTATATCTGGGAAAATAATTTGGTTTTTGATCTACTTGCCAAAACAAGAAATTTAAAGATCGGCAATGTAATCGATTTTTGGTGATTTTTCAAACAGGAGTACTTTTTGGGACACCCGGTATAATCAACATTTTTGTGATTCTCCACTTTTTGGACCAGCCGATAGCAGCAATTAGCAAGATCTAAAATTCTAAATGTAAAAATGGTATCTTATGTTACGACTTGATAATATATACCTTCCCTTGTCTTTTAACCATGCTGGGTTCATGTCCTCCATGTCTTTTCTTGTTTCTGCGTCTGCTTTAATTTTCTTCATTTGGGCAACTTTTTCCAGCCACTAAGAATAAGAAAAGTCAATATCTTAACTTGCATTCCTGAGCACTACCTACTATGTTCGTGAATAAAATTGTCAACTTTTAACATTCGGTTTTGTATTCAAATGTGTGACTAAAAGGAAACTTTCAACTTTCCAGATTAATATTCCAACTCGCAGACCATTAATATCAACAAACAAGGTACTTATTTTCAAGTCACAGTCATGTTGAAAAGTTTGAGACCCCCAGAGATTTCTCTGGTCATAGTAAAGTGATCCAATACAGTAAAAACCCACATATAACAACCATCCTCGAATAAGAACCCACAACCTGAAATCTTCAATATTTACTCTTTTAAGTAAGAACCTTTTCACCCTGATTTTTGAATAGGTTCTTATTTGGAAGAACAAATGCATTGATATAATTCTCAATGTGACAATCAGAAACATTAATTTGATTATCAAGTAAAATGAAAAAAATTGACATTGCTCCTTGATCACCTAAAAGGCCTAAACAAGTCTGATTCCACCTCACTGCTAATGTTCAGTCCTCTATCACAGACTTTTGACCGTAAGCAGAGACATTTTAAAGGCTGCGGACACAGAAACACCTGCTCCCTGTGGTATCGTCCCTGTAGTGTTGTATAGTTGTATAGTAATTAGAAAGTATAGTAGTTGTATCATGTATTGTAACATTTTAAATGAATATATAAAACAAAAAACACGAAAAACAAAAACAAAGAAACAATGTTGTAAAAAACTTTGTTGAGAAAATTTAAGAACCAAATCTAAGAACCTACAGCCTGATTTCATGAATGTCATCCTTTACATAAGAACCAAAACAGCTTGGTTTGAAAAAGGTAGGTTCTTATATGCAAGTTTTACTGTATCGTGAAATTAAATAGCAAACAGCAAAAATTGAAGCTTTGACAATCAAATTGAATTAATACCGTTTTTATTAAAGACCGACCATTGACCTGCATGCTTTGCGATCGTTTGTTTTTGTTTTTCAATACTTTCTGACAGTCAGAAACTACGAAGCTGTGGAAAGCAAAATCACTGACTTCGCGCAAAGCATGCTGGTCAATGGTCGGTCTTTAATCACAACCTGGATATTGATTTGTATCAAAGTTTTTGACAGATATACCGGGTGAGTCAAAAAATGTATAGACGTTTGGAAGCCTGTAGCTCTAAAACAATTTTTCAGACCCCTTCAAATTGATAATACCTCCGTAGCTAACATTTCAACTCAGATAAAAAATTTAGTATGTCAAAATCGGTCGTGTCGTTCTCAAATTACAAGCGATTTTATGAAAATGCTTCATCTCAAAATCCTTCAAAGCAGGCCTGAAATCTTTGATCAACATCAAGACTCATCAGGTATTTTAGGGTACTTTTTCATATTCACTGTTCACGTGAACATTAGACTTACAAAGCCATTAAAATGCACGAAAATGTATGTATGTATGTAATATTTAGCCATAAAAAGTAAGTGTAACATAAATTTAGGAGAAAAAAAAAAGAAATCTAATTACGAGTGTGCAATATAATGCAAATATAAAAGTTAAAAATTTAATCTAAAAACACCCCCAGTTTAAAATGGCATGGATAGCATTAAAAGGCTAGTGCGACCTTGCTTCCATACTGGGGTCCCTCCAGATGCCAGATGTGTTATTGAAAGAAAAGTTTTCACGAAAGAAAATAAAAACAATATTTCAGAAAAGAAACAATATTTTGGAAAAGAAAAACAACATTTAAGGGCTAGCTCTTTCAAAAAATGCTGCACCTGCTATTTCTTTCTTATTTTTCGTCTCTAAAAGCTTACATATGAAAGAAATTTCTTGTACCAGATGGAATGGCGACGTTATTCTACGCAGTTGCTGTTCTATCGACCCACCTGTCTGGTAAAAAAGTAGCTGCCCAGCTGTGTCTTGAGATAAGCAATTAAAAAATGCAACATCTAGCAGTTTCTTCTTATTTAGCGTCCCAAAAAGCTTACATATGCAAGAACTTTCTTGTAGCAGATGGCGTGACGATGGGCACTTGCTGTTCTGTCAACCCACACAACTGTGTTTTAAAATAGTAATTAGTAATTAGAAAACGACACATAGCTTCCGTCTACCCAGCTGTGTCTTGAGATAAGCAATTAAAAAATGCAACATCTAGCAGTTCCTTCTTATTTAGCGTCCCAAAAAGCTTACATATGCAAGAACTTTCTTGTACCAGATGGCGTGACGATAGGCACTTGCTGTTCTGTCAACCCACACCTTTCTTTAAAATAGTAATTAGAAAACGACACACAGCGTCCGTCTACCCAGCTGTGTCTTGAGATAAGCAATTAAAAAATGCAACATCTAGCAGTTCCTTCTTATTTAGCGTCCCAAAAAGCTTACATATGCAAGAACTTTCTTGTACCAGATGGCGTGACGATAGGCACTTGCTGTTCTGTCAACCCACACAACTGTGTTTTAAAATAGTAATTAGAAAACGACACACAGCTTCCGTCTACCCAGCTGTGTCTTGAGATAAGCAATTAAAAAATGCAACATCTAGCAGTTCCTTCTTATTTAGCGTCCCAAAAAGCTTACATATGCAAGAACTTTCTTGTACCAGATGGCGTGACGATAGGCACTTGCTGTTCTGTCAACCCACACAACTGTGTTTTAAAATAGTAATTAGAAAACGACACACAGCTTCCGTCTACCCAGCTGTGTCTTGAGATAAGCAATTAAAAAATGCAACATCTAGCAGTTCCTTCTTATTTAGCGTCCCAAAAAGCTTACATATGCAAGAACTTTCTTGTACCAGATGGCGTGACGATAGGCACTTGCTGTTCTGTCAACCCACACAACTGTGTTTTAAAATAGTAATTAGAAAACGACACACAGCTTCCGTCTACCCAGCTGTGTCTTGAGATAAGCAATTAAAAAATGCAACATCTAGCAGTTCCTTCTTATTTAGCGTCCCAAAAAGCTTACATATGCAAGAACTTTCTTGTACCAGATGGCGTGACGATAGGCACTTGCTGTTCTGTCAACCCGCACCTTTCTTTAAAATAGTAATTAGAAAATGACACACAGCGTCCGTCTACCCAGCTGTGTCTTGAGATAAGCAATTAAAAAATGCAACATCTAGCAGTTCCTTCTTATTTAGCGTCCCAAAAAGCTTACATATGCAAGAACTTTCTTGTACCAGATGGCGTGACGATAGGCACTTGCTGTTCTGTCAACCCACACAACTGTGTTTTAAAATAGTAATTAGAAAACGACACACAGCGTCCGTCTACCCAGCTGTGTCTTGAGATAAGCAATTAAAAAATTAGTAATTATAGAGTGTCCCAAAAAACTGGTTCGACGTTTGACTAAATATTAAAAGATAACGGTAAAGTGAACCGGCTTCATGGTACTATAACCCTGTTCCTAAGATTTTAAATCAATTTTAGACACCAGAATCTTACAAATCCGCTGAATATTCATGGAGTTACGAGCTTTTGAAGTTCAAGTTTGTGCGAAAGCTGAAACGAGAGGCTTCTCGATAGCATTTATAGTGAAAGTAGCATGGGGTTATCCTTTGCTTTGTTTCTCGTTTATTTCAAAGCAAACCAAATGGGATTTGGAAAGGGTTGTCAATAACCTAACCTTTTCTAAAATTCATTCAAGCTTATGAATGCTTTGAGGAATTCTGTTTAGCGAAGTTTGAAACTGAATCAGTCCCTCGTCGATTAAGTTTTGATTTTGATTTAATGTTTTTTCGATACAGTAAAACCCCACAAACAAGAAAATAGGAAAATAAGAACTTACAAACTGATTTTTGCGAAAAAGACACCGATAGGTAAGAACCAAAAACAGTCCGATTTCTTTCCATGTTCTTTATCAGATGATACACTTAAAATCAATTGCCTGAAAAATTACAAATTTTGAGAATCTGAAATTTGGTTATTTTTTTAATATCTGCTGATCACATTAGTTTGTAAAAACTCACAGCCCTTTTTAAGTCCAAACACCTCAGACAGTTTTAAAGGGTAAGCAAATTGTTTGGAAAATTTGTGTGATATAATTTCTTTTTGTCTACAACACAACAGATTATTATTTCCTGCAACATTTAGAATGCAATCACACCTCCCAAGTTTATCAAATGCATACTGCATATAGCTTTCGTGCTCCTCGTGGTCATAACGGTCCTTGGGGTAACAAATTTACCCTGAAGATAGCAAGAGCACCACATTCATAAGAACATAGTCAGATTGTTTTTTAGAAAAGTATGTTCTTGTTTGCGGGGTTTTACTGTACTGTGAATTTTTTAACAAGGGTTAAATTATTTTCGAAGTCCTACTTGGTTCGCTCTGATATCAACAAGAGGTATGGCATTCGATAACCTTCTCTTACCATGGGCGGTAGGAGACGTTTGGATTGCTTTTTGAAAAATGTTGTGGTCATAGGTTGCGGTTATTAAGATTAAAATAGCCGCGATGATTTCAGAGCGGCTTCCTGTTATTTTGTAGCCACTTGACGGTTGATCCGGCAGACGCTAATCTGCCCATCGACTTACATCGCGGCTAATTCAATCTTAATAACCGCAACCTATGACCACAACAATTTTCGAAAAGCAATCCAAACGTCTCCTACCGCCCATGCTCTTACCTCGATTTTGGAGCTTCTTTGCACATCCATCAAGTCATTTAGGGATATCTGGCTTCGGCTTTCGCACAAACTTTATCTTTAAAAGCTCGGTGATTCTGGTGTCTAAAATCAATTCAAGGCCTTAGGGACTGGGTTACGTTACCATGGAGCCGTTTCATTTATCGTTATTGTTCAATATTTAATCAAACGTCGAATGAATTTTTTTAGGACACCCTGTACAGCTTCTAACTACCCAGCTGTGTTCTGAGNTCATAGATAGGCAATACTACAAGTGGTGTATTTTATAGCGGTATTTCATGTCCATAACACACAAGCTCATAATACAACATGTCGTATTGCAGGGCTGTTTTACCTGTGTGTGTATATATGTAGTGTGATGTCTTTTTACGGTTGGATATAAACTGGCAGTTAATACTATAAAAACCTAACAACTCCTCTAAGAAGTCAATTTCTTACCTCTGAATAAATCTATATTGAATCTCGTGGGGCGAAAGGCACAACATGCAAGCGCAAACAAGTCGACAGTAGAGGTTGTGGCGAGTCCAATCCAAACTTAGGCCATCCAACGAAGGTTGTTGTTGCGGTTGCACGGTTGCCGAGAAACCGTGTTGCTGTTGTTGCAGGTGGTGTCCTCCGAACAAATTTTCATCAACTCATCAATTTACCCCCGCGGGGACTCCCATACTTTCCTATAGAATCATGCTCGTAGAAAGGTGCAACATATGCACCCTAAACGCCGACCTGCTTTAAAAAAATTCATACCCTAATAGCAGAAACTTTTCTTAGTGTCACATTGAACAGTCTACCATCAGACCTAAAATCAGCAAAAAACATCAACAGTTTCATTCAAACATAAGATCAAAGATCAATTCTTTAAAAATTTCCGGTCTAGACGATAGCCTCTCTACATATGCTATTGAAAACGAAAAATCAGCCGACAAAAAGGTTTGGGTAACAATTTTCAGAATTAATTTTTCCAGTTTTTGGCACAAAATCGATTTTTCTTTCTTGAAAACATTTTCTTTTCAATAACACCTCAGAAGGGACCATTATGGAAACAAGGCGTATTGACCTTTTCAATGCTATCCCTGCCATTTTTAACCTGGGGTGTTTTTAGACTACATTTTTAGCTTTTGCCTGTAATTTTGTATACTGTACCTGTGAATAATTATAATAATGAATTTTCTTCTGTCGACCCGAGAACCCAAGCAGCTCCACAATTTCTATCTTTTTATTTCTTTCCATCAACTATAACAGTTAGTACTGTTTACAATAGCCCAGTATACATAATGATGGAAATAAAAAAGAGAATTTTCATTTTCATTTTCCATTATTTCTACACGGTAGCCCCATCAGTCGAGAGGACTGCTTTACAGGGGGTCGTATCAAACTTTACAATGATAACTAACAAGAAATTGCTTAAAAACTAAGCTTATGTTTACAATATAAAAAGTCCAGAAGTAATTAGAGTTAGGCTGAGAAATGCAAATTGCTCTTCATCCTACTTGTAAAAATGCTAAGGGAGGGTGCTAGTTTGACATCAAAGGCAATTTATTCCAAGTATTTGCACCCCGGAAAGATATAGCTTTCTGCCCACTGCAAGTGTTCATCCTTGGAACAAGGACGTCGGCAGTGGAATTGCGCAAATTCTTATTTATATCACGCGCAGAATTTTTCTTTAAGTAGGTTTGAAAGATAACCGGGCGCTAGACCTGATAATGCTTTGTACGTAATAGTAGCTGTCTCACTTTTTATCATATCAAGAACTGTAGGCCAATTTAGTTCTTGATCAAGTACTGATCAAGTTTGTGGCGGATGCATCATAGCTGCTGTTGGCGACAATTCTAGCAGCTCGGTTTTGCAGTTTTTGTAAAGTTTGCAATCTGGCTTCACCCCAGCCGCATAATGATGTATCCAGTTCCTATTAAGTCATTCTCTATCCTCTTTATTCTGGAATGAAATTTCATTACCTCATACTATATCTCCTTCGGTTTTATTCTGGAATGAAATTTTATTACTGATACCATTCATATTTCATATTTCATATTTCAATCTTTTAAGGAGGGTTGCCCTTCAGCAGAAGCTAGTTTTCAAGGGGCCCTCCAATAAAAACCTAATTACAATATACAATTAAAATAATGATACATTAGACTATAAAAAACCATAATGTTAAAAACCTATTTACAATTATATATTATTTATAATCAAAAGAAAAAGTTCAACCCTAGATAGATTTTTTAAAACTATTTAGGGAGGATGCCGTCTTGGACTCAGCGGGAAGGCTATTCCATAGTTTTGCCCCCCGGAAAGAAAAGCATTTTTGCCCATTTGCTGATTTTTTCTTTGGCAACCTTAAATCAGTCACGGTATTACGGAGGCTACGAGAGGAGCATTCCGAGTTTTTGGTGAAGAGGTTACACAAGTATTGTGGAGCCAGATCATTGAGCGACTTGAAGACCATCGTTTTAGACTCATTGCCAATGAGTTCCTCGATGGTCTTCCAGCCCAACTCTTCGATAAGTGGTCTGCTTGGGGTATCAAAGCTGCTATTTGTTATGATTCTAGCAGCACGATTTTGAAGCTTTTGCAACTGGTTAATTTCTGTAGAACCAGCACATCCCCAAACAGAACAACAGTATCTAAAGTGGGGCTCCACAATGCCTGTGTAGAGGGTTTTCAAACTTTCCTTTGGCAGAAAGGACTTTGCGTGTTTTAAAAAGCCGATTGCCCTGGAGGCCTTGGTAGAAACTGCCTTGATTTGTTCTTTCCAATCCAAAGAGCAGTCAATTTGCACACCAAGGTATTTTGTTTTTTGGACTACATCGAGCTCATTTTCGCGTATTTTTAATTCCAACTTTTCATTTCGACTTTTGAGTTTGTTATGTTTCTGCTTAGTGGAAATAAGCATGGAATGAGTTTTTGCAACATTCAAGGAGAGCTTGTTGCCTTGTAGCCAAGTATCCAGTTTCCCAAGGTCACTGTTTATAGCCTCATTCAGCTGAGTCAAATCGTGAGATTGATGGCACAGACTGGTATCATCAGCATACATGGTCACAGAGGAATCTCGGACAGCCTGGGGGAGATCATTGATATAGACGAGAAAGAGAAGGGGGCCAAGGCATGAACCTTGCGGAACTCCAACTTCTATGTCTCCAACGTCTGAATCGACACCGTTAACCCTACAAAACTGTTTGCGGTTGGATAGGTAAGACCTAAACCAAGACAGCTCACGCTGCTGAACGCCATAAAGTTCAAGTTTTTTGCAGAGAATATCGTGGTCAACAGTATCAAATGCCTTTTTTAGGTCAATAAATACTAATCCCACAAGCTTACCAAGATCAAGCCCATTGTACCAGTCATCGCTCATTTTGAGCAAACAAGTTAGTGTGGAATGAAGGCGCAGAAAACCCGATTGGTCAGATGTAAAAAGACCATTTTCTTTCATATACTGGTACAGTTGGTCAAAAACAAGTTTTTCAAAGAGCTTTGAGATGACAGGTAAGACTGATATTGGGCGATAGTTAGATTTTTCAGTCCTGT
>REGM01000070.1:936818-967699 GCA_004194415.1 Aurelia aurita
ATAGATTTTTTAAAACTATTTAGGGAGGATGCCGTCTTGGACTCAGCGGGAAGGCTATTCCATAGTTTTGCCCCCCGGAAAGAAAAGCATTTTTGCCCATTTGCTGATTTTTTCTTTGGCAACCTTAAATCAGTCACGGTATTACGGAGGCTACGAGAGGAGCATTCCGAGTTTTTGGTGAAGAGGTTACACAAGTATTGTGGAGCCAGATCATTGAGCGACTTGAAGACCATCGTTTTAGACTCATTGCCAATGAGTTCCTCGATGGTCTTCCAGCCCAACTCTTCGATAAGTGGTCTGCTTGGGGTATCAAAGCTGCTATTTGTTATGATTCTAGCAGCACGATTTTGAAGCTTTTGCAACTGGTTAATTTCTGTAGAACCAGCACATCCCCAAACAGAACAACAGTATCTAAAGTGAGGCTTCACAATGCCTGTGTATAGGGTTTTCAAACTTTCCTTTGGCAGAAAGGACTTTGCGTGTTTTAAAAAGCCGATTGCCCTGGAGGCCTTGGTAGAAACTGCCTTGATTTGTTCTTTCCAATCCAAAAAGCAGTCAATTTGCACACCAAGGTATTTTATTTCATTCGTAATATAAATTCCATTTTGTGATACATCGAGGGACTACCCAAGTTATTAACTAAGGGTGTGTTTGATTGGTACCAATTCTGAAAACGGTAGACTTGGGGACTTGGTAGGCTCGGAATTCGTGCTTGATTGACTCCGAAATTCTCAAAACGGTAGGTTTCGTAGGCCTTCTGAACCTTCTCCTCCAAAAGGCAGAAGGTTTGGCAGACTTTGGAGAGATTCTCGTTTTCATTAGCAAACCCTGGTGGTGAATCCGAAACCAACCGTTTCAAGATGTTTGTGTTTGATTGGGAAATATATTTCCGTCTCTGCCAAGTCTACTGTTTTCAGAATTTGGTAGGTTTGGAATAATCAAACACACCCTAAAATTAGTGATATTAACTTCTACCCCTTGTAATCAATCTTTGCCAGTCTGCTAAGTTCTTTGATTCGTCACAAATTCTATTTTAAAACGCTTGATCAGTACAGTACAGGAAACTTTTTGATTTATCAAATGCAAAAAAATACACCTTTTTAATTGTGGCCGAATTGGCACCCGTAAACGCGGGTCCGTGCCTATTTTGAAGAAAGGCACCCTTTCCCGCGCGTGTTTTTGTACGAGCATGATAACACATCAGGTACCAAGTGGCCCCCTGGGCAACTTACTTATCAATTTTGTCGTGGCATTTTTGCAATTTACCACCCGCCTATAAATACCCACATGTTCCCTTTAATAACCCATTTCGTGTGCACAACGAGACAGTTAGCCATACTGGTTTTGGGCAAGTTTTGTAGCTTCGTTTGTTTTGATTTGTTGCTTGAGAGGATTCCGCTTGTCTGCGATCTCTAATCGCTTCCAATTGGCTTTCCAATAAAAAGAAACTGATTCATTGTTACAAATCTGCCGTTAAGCCCAGTGTATGGAGCTCTTCCCAGTACAATTATGCCTGAAAGGTTCTGTACCAAAGCTATATTTAGATTACATTTTTGGAATTATGCTGAGTAGATCGAAACATTTACTTTGTAAGTTTGTTTTTGGAGGGTGAAAGTAAACTAAAAAACAAAAAAATCACCACCAAATGCCATGCTGTAAAGCCAAATGTCATGTCATGTCAAGTCAAGTCAAAATTTTTTCATAAGAATTCCAACCTAATACNGGAATTATGCTGAGTAGATCGAAACATTCACTTTGTAAGTTTGTTTTTGGAGGGTGAAAGTAAACTAAAAAACAAAAAAATCACCACCAAATGCCATGCTGTAAAGCCAAATGCCATGCTGTAAATTTTTCAAAGGAACGGCTCCAGCTTACGCTGACGAAATATTCCATCCAGTCGACCAGAGCCGAGTAACGCGAAGGTCTAAGCTATGTATATAAGTTACATATATTCGTCGGACACGGATGGATTTTTTAAATCATTGCAAACAGCCAAAGGGGGAATCTGGTAGGTCAGGTGAGACCTAAATGCCCAACAAGAGAGATGATAGACAGAAGAAAAGGCCATGATTCGTTAAAATTATTAAATACTTACTCCTAAACACTTAACGGATACTATTATGTTCAACTATGTAGAAAGGGAGTATACTCCAACGATTTGACAATCTGCCTAATGTTTGCATTTATGCTCGATTTTTACTAAATCAACAATGGATTTTTAACTTCAGATTCAGAATCTGCACGGTCGATTTAGTAGGAATCAACAGAAAATTTCAATTTAAGTGGTTTTCGGAAAATGTCAATTATGACGTCATAGGACTGATGACGTCATAATAAATTTTCAAATGTCATCAAAATGCAAACATTTATACATCATTCGAAAGGTCTAATCAAGCTGAATTCAAATGTATCATTTAGAAGCTGATAAAACATACCTGTGACAAAATTTGAAAAGTCACCTGGCGAATTAGAATCTCCATGGTTGATTTAGTGGAAATCAAGCATAAAGCAAACATTACGCAGATTGTCAGATCATTGGAGTATAGTCCCTGTCTAATGCCCCGATCAAGCAATTGAGCCGTTCTATAACTCAATAAAATGCATGTTAAAACACATACTCAAATTTACTTAAAAATATTGCTAAAAGAGTCAAGATCGAGGTATCGAAGAAAGTCTGCATCTAAAGTTCTCAAAACTTACAGCGTGTCCCCAAAAAATTGTGCCCCGTTTGTGTTGCTGCTGTTGAGGAGCTGTAAATTGAGTTGCCTGATCTTTGATATAGGTTAGGCTTCAATTTAGTGTTTGAGGCCTTGTTTGAATCAATCTGACACGTGGTTATTGATTTATCGCACAAGACAGGCAAGAGAGTGGTTGCTTCAAAAACCGCAGGTCCTTTGTTTACCAACGATACCAAAATCAAGTAGATATTACAAGAAAAGGTCGTTGTCTAGTTTTAGTTCTAGTATTAGCGTTGTCTAGTTTTTCGGGATTGGAAAAGGATGAATTAGTGTCGCTTTTGAAGCAACCACTCGTTTAACTTTCTTGTGCCATTAATCAGCAACCACTTGTCAAATTGACTCAAACAAGGTCTCAAACTCTAAGCTGAAGTCTATCCTATGCAACTATATACAAAATGAGGCAATCTATTTTACAGCTCCTCCACAGCAGCCGCACAAACGAGGTCAATTCTTTTGCGACACCCTGTATGTTCTGGGAGTACTAAAGTTGCCTAAACTAAAAACAACAATTTCAGAGTTGAGCATTGCTCAATAACATAAACCTTGTTGAAGTACAGGACCGCTGAGCTAGGTGAGTAAAGATGTATGATCTTGTAGGAAGATATCATGAATCGATTTGTAGTTCGACCGAAAAACCGAGAGTACCATCAAGACAAAGTGGGATCAATTTAAAGTCTGTTTCAATTTAGTTGTCAGATGAGATTTGCGATAACGCACAATTATTCATGCAAAACCATTCATTTATTTTTATTCGCGGATAGTTTCGCCTGACATCTAATGTGAGATAGGCATTACATTTGCAAGTTTTGCCAGGATTTTTGTTCATTTGGTTTCATTGCAAATAAAAAACTGGTAAATATGATCGGGAATGATAGCTTTTGAAAACAGCCTAAATTGAGTATGACTCAAATTTAACATCGAAAAGAAGGCCGTCTTTTTTAAGTTTCTTGGGAACGAAATCATATTTGAAATTAAAATACTATTTTCAAGAGATACAATACTATTCCATAAACGATAGTATCTTTCCATAATGATTTACCAAGTTGGTTCGAAAATATTTTCTCTTTTTATTTTACTACTTTTTTGGTCTGATTCTTACGAACTTTGCTTCGCGAACACTTTTACTAATGAGAAAACGAACTATCATAGTCGTTTCAGAAACATACATAAATTTAAATCAAAGCATCATGGCCTCGAAGACATCTTCAGATTTTTGATAATCTATAATCTCTGAGCTATGTCATGTTTTCAAATAAATAGTTCATTCTATTACTCACCCAGTTACATAGCAGGATCCAGCACCACAACAGGTATTTAAAACCGCTACTTTCTTTATTCATACAAGGGCAATCTAAGGTTCTCGTACAAACAAAAATACCTTTATCGAACCTAAAACTACCTACTATACGAACTTTTCCATGCGGGACTAGCAGATTAAACCAGACGTCGGAAAGTAATGTAGCAAAAGAGCCAAATTGGGTCAATAAGCTTGATGTACCGGGTCACCCAAAAATTGTGCAACTTTCTGAAAAATCGCCAAAATTCGATTATGTAGCAGATTTGAATATTTGTTGGTGCATTTGTGTCAAAGTTCAAATCAATTTAAGAGATGTTGCAAAGTCTGTGTGTAATTTTGCGATTGTGGACATTTCTGTTTTTGAGAGCAACCTGGTTTTGATGCATACTCTGAAACTGCGAGAGTTGATTATAGAATTGAATTTCAACATGTCCAACCACTCACATTGTTTGCTTATGACTGTGATAAAGCCTTTCTATCATTTAGGATCCACAAGTTTATATGAAATGGCAACAAATAGCTTCTTGGCGGGAACTAGAAGGTTTTGGTGAATACTATAGCTCAAAATGAGGATTTTCCAGCTATGATTTCAAGGTCTCTTTCCTTGAAGAGTAAAATAAAGATTATCCAAGAAACTAATTTGATCTTTGATACCAATGCACAAAAAGGAATTTTTATGATCGGTAACATAATCGATCCACCTTTTCAAGATAAGAGCGCCAAAGCGGAATTTTTTTATTTGTTTGAGCTTTTGCATCTTTGAGTCTAGAATCTTGTTCTGCGTACAAAGTATAGTATAGAAACAAATTTTCACATTCCTATCTGTCTTTATTTCGAAATTATGGCGATTTAAAGAATTCAAATTCATAAGGGCTTTGACCGTGAAATCAAAGTTTGGACAAAAATTTGTCCAAACTTTGTTTTCACGGTCAAAGCCCTTATGAACTCAAATTCTTTATGTCGCCATAATTTCGAAATAAAGACAGATATGAATGTGAAAATTTGTTTCCATACTATACTTTGTACGCAGAACAAGATTCTAGACTCGAAGATGCAAAATCTCAAACAAATAAAAAATTTCCGCTTTGGCGCTCTTAACTTGAAAAGGTGGATTTTGGGTGATTTTTTATGAAGTTTCACTTTTTATTGGGTCACAGGTAGGGTCTGTGCGAATACAGATAATGCACCCTAAGGGCAATACTGATCGATATCTATTCGTCAAAAAGAAGTTTGGCGAGCACAGGCCTCAAATCTTTGAGAAATGCTGGGGTGAATGGCTTTTACATCTTTCTTGGATTGAACGACTTGAAAGGAACTTTAGATACCTTACTATAATTCTACTGTGTGCTTTTTTATATCTTGATTATTTTGTCAAATTACAGCGTTTTTATGTTTTAACTTGTTGTGAGGTAGTGACGTCATCAAATTGCTGAATCATAAACCAGAACGGCAACATATTTTTGCTTACCGTCACACTGCAGACCTTCATAAACTATGGCCTTCTTGAAATTCTAGCAATTTTCCTCCATTAATTTAGAAGTTGCGATGATTTTAATTTTTTTCAAAACTTTGCTTGAATTATTTTTGAAAAAAAGAAAAACGCTGCAATTCTGAAAATATTCAAGATATCAAGAAGAAAACGGAGGAAATATAGTAAAATATACAGTTCATTTAAAGCCATTCAAACTATAGAAAGATGTAATAGGCATTGACACCAGCTTTTTTAAGGATTTGCGCCTATGCTAGTTTGGCGAGGGTATGGCCAAATTTCATGGATGCCACTTCTTATTCATGTTGGACGTGAGAGATTCTAGGATTCTATCACTATTCTGTGTTTCTAGGGAAAGCCTTTGGGCAATGAATCGTGTCTTTGATGAAATATGACAAATAAAAGCCTTTGAAATCTATCATTTACAGATCTCTTTGACCCCATTTTTCCAACCTTACCCTATAGTTTTTTGAAGCACGTTCTCATTGTGCTTGCAATAAATCTATTTTTGGCACAAGATCTACTAAAAATATTGAAATCAATACAGCAGGAACCACCTAACAATTACCTTGTTCCAGTAATGAGCTAAAATTTAGCCCGTAAATGGGTTACCTCGTCAATAAACTGTTACATGCTTGCATATCCCTTGCAAGCCGGCAGGCAGTAGCTTGCAATATTCTGTTATGAATGTTACTCTTCGTTAGTGAAACTTTAAGTAAATATCATGCTCCACAAGTCCTTTTTCAATCTGTATTTTTTTCTTCTTTAATTCCCTTTCTGCCCTCCGGCCAACTACCAGAAGATGACACTGGGCTTCCATGGAAGTTAGGCTCTTCCTCTTTCACTCCATTTGAAGCATTGTAATGTGCATTTTCTAATCTATAATAAAACAGAGTTTAATATTAAACAACGAAGGCGAGTTAAGCCATTAATGTAAAAAAAACCTCACAAGACACCTTGAACCGTAGGTGGCTCATTCACTCTTGGTGCATAGGAAAAGGCACTTTCAACAAGAGGGGATATATCGAAGTCTCCAAGTATCAATAGAAGAGAATAAATATATATGATGTAAAAGGACTCTTGCACCCCCCAGGGGCTTATTTAATTTTGAAGACTCCAGAGGGGGGCTTAAAAGAGAGGGGGTATATGAGAGAGGGGGGCTTTTCATAAAGTCAAATGACCAGGCTATAAATTATAGCTTTTGGGTTTTTTACTTCATATTCTCGCGGAATCAAAATACAATTTTGCGAGTCAAATACACAAATTCAATGCAGGTTATGAAAATTAGCCTTTAGATTGTTTTAGCTTGGAAAACATTTGGTAACCACTTGCACTGGATAGTAGAGGGGGGAGGCATAATAGAGAATTTGACTGCGTGCACTCAGAGCTGTGAAATTTTTTCTTCAAAACTGCAAATCGCTTTGTCTTAACAAAGCCTTGATTCTTTTGTTTACAAACTTCACCCTTGCTGCAGCCGATCGGAAAAAGTCGCAACGGATTAAACAACTTTTACGAGAGTAACTGTAATAATACCTTGTAATTATCCTTTCATCTTCTGCACCAAATTCCCCTCCCATTAGTGTCGGTTCTCCAACTAGCATCACATCAGTTGTCATGGAACCTCTTCCAGATGTGATCGGTGATGCTTTCCTCTTGCTAGGCCTGTCTACTGCACCAGGGTTTCCTAGCTTGCTATTATTCTCGCTGGCAGCAGTAGATGCTTTGCGCTTTCGGCGTTTTGTAGGAGGCTTCTGACCACCTTCAGCTGTGAAGAAAAATAAGAAGTTGCTATGAGGATCATGCATTTAGAAAGCAAAGGACGAAGCGTTTACAACCGTTTGCCGTCGTTGTCAACTCCTACCATGCAAGTCAAATAGCTTAGAGTTTGACAAGATATCGAATTGATTTTATATCATTTTGAAATTTCAAACATGAGAAAAAAGAATTAGAAAGGTCTCCAAAATATAATAAATGAAGTCGTTGCCAGTAACTGATTCTTTGCTCTCAGGTTTGAAATTCCAATATTCACGAACCCGAGTTTAGGATTACCAGAGCTTTCGATTGTGCCCTGGTTGAAGATGAGTGTACAACTGGTATTGATTTCAAAGCGTAAAATCAGAAATTTTGAAGCAGACTGTGAAGCTTTGTACACAATTTTTTAACACAACAGAAACATGTTTATTTACTATTTTTATCCCCTGAATAAAGGATGCTTATATTAATGCATGATATCACAATAAAGATTTTCAAATTTCTTACCAGCACTATTCTTCCACATGCGTTCAATTTGAGGTCCAGGAAAATCTACAAAAGAAGATAAAACTTTAGCAATTTAGCTTCCTAATTTTTCGATACAAATTCACCGTGATTCACCGTTACTGGGTTTCACTATAACTCTCTCATGGTGAAACCCACATGCAAGGACATCATATTAAACCTACACGTATCTTTTCATGCTAAACTAAGAATTTTGACCCAGTGCTAAAAGTTTCTTAAAATTCTTATTAAGAAATTACAAAACATTCTTGTCGCTTACATCGTTTGGGGATTTAATTTAATACGATTTCCTATACCTCTGTAAGCATTTAAAGGTGAATTTTTATCAAATATGCTACTAGAAACGAGCAAAAATAGGCCTCGGATTTCCAAGACAAACTGACAAAAGTTTTGTTAGCAACTTTTTTCCGTTTAATTTTTAAGAATTTCTTGCAAAATACGTGTATCCCGTGTTAGCCAAGCAATATTAGCTACAAACTAGGGCCCATAATGTCAGGCCTTAACACAGAAAGTATATGATAAATTAAAAACTTACCATGATGCCCCATGACTCGAGATTGCCACTTCTGGTATAATACGGTTTTCAAGCACTCTAGAAATAAATAAGATATACATTAGGTACGGTCAAAAGTAATTCTTTGTTTAAAAGTGATTTCCACGGAAGGACAAGTGAAACTAGAAGGCCTAAAAAGTGATTTTGGCTAATTAATTTTCAAAATAAAATCTCTTACGCTACTGGTGTGGACTTAAAGAGTAGGACGAGTCATTTTCGTAAAAACCAAGGACCAGACACATCTCTAAAAAGACACTCGTCACTCTAAAAGACACACCAAGATCCAGCAAACTCTGAGTTGAAAAACAACCCTACCTTCTAGATTCGAACACTTTCTTCGCGAAGTCGAATATCAGTTAAATTGAAGTAGACGAGCAGAGACGCTGCAGTCATATCGTAAGCTTGTAAAAGTGAGCACAAGAGGCCAATGAAACAGTAAATATCTAACTTGATTATTCACTGAAGAAACCTTAATAGCCTTGAGCGGTCTACTTTGGTTACTGTTTTAATCAAAATACGAAATTACATTAGCGTAGAACAAAGGATATAGATTAGCATAAGAGAGACGCAATTTCATGGATCTCATTCGAATTTGTTATTACTTTGCGTAAAAGAATTGGTTAATTCAAATCATTAATTATCATCATTGGGCCGCTGTCAACTTTATTATTTCTCCTTTGACAATCTCCGCCGTTCCTACAATCTAATCTCAAATCTTGAAAGCAAAAATTACTGTACTTAAAGCCTAGGCTGATTATCCCTTGTATCCCTGCGGCAACCATGGCTCAACGGGAACTCATAATGAAACAGTAAAAATATGGGTTATACACCAAGATATCAAACACTGAAAACCCTAAATCTAACCATCCCTGACCCTTCCCCTAAAACTATCCCTCTTGTGGCGAGGGCCTAAATAGGGTCAAGTCTTTCAGAGTAATATTTTAAGTCTCTGTTGACCGAAGCAATATCACTCAAGTGGAAGAACACAGGGAAACAAGGTACTCAGATAGTTTTTTGAATTCTTGCACAACGAAGTTAATCAGGAACCAAAATCTTTTTTGGTCAAAACTGAAGTAGTTATCATGAATTAGTAATAGCTAACATGTTTTTTAATTGAAATAAGTAGGCCAAGATCCAAATTCTGATCCAGCAGACTCGACTGTAACGGCTGTGACTGATCGTAAAATTAATTGCATCTGAGGATAAGATGTTCCAGTTCACTATCTCCCACACTCTGTGACAACTTAATCTACAGGGCGTATCAAAAAAAGTCCACAAATATTGTGAACTAGAAACCGTAACCTGGTAGCACAGGCGTCTTGAGCGGTGGGTACTCTGGAGGGGGATAAGTG
This sequence comes from Aurelia aurita, assembly GCA_004194415.1. NCBI lineage: Eukaryota > Metazoa > Cnidaria > Scyphozoa > Semaeostomeae > Ulmaridae > Aurelia > Aurelia aurita. The sequence continues at coordinate 946,525 of REGM01000070.1, forward strand.
GCGCCGGCAGTTGTCGCCGCTGTTGTTCTCTCGGCCGGGGTTTTCTGCTATTCAGCATTATCGTTTGTGCTAGCCCGACCTCCAATGTGAAACAGGCTCTAGTATTTATCAGTATTTAATCGTTTATGTGTAGCTTTTGTAGTTGTATATATAGTTGTAATTTAGTAGCATGTTCTTTATGTAATGGCCACAGGGTAGTCACTGTCTTTTGCCCCCTCCCCCTCCCCCGTGATATCGTCCTTGTAGTGTTGTAATGTAGCTCATATGTAGTGTTTTAAGTACCTTATCTGTGTAAAATTTTAATTGAATAAAAAAAGGCTACTTGCCGGCCGTAAAACTAAAATTTGTCTGGAACGACAAGGTCTGACATAAATGAGATAGTGATTTTCTGAAAGCCCGACTCGTGTGCTTTCATTTGATGTATAGGTATTGCAAAATAGGTCTATTGGGAATTTGCAATGAGTAAAAAAGTAAACATAGGTCATATCATATCATTATCATTAAAGTACAATAATAATACTTTTTTAAACGACTTTTAAAGTATGATGTCTCTTAAAATGAAGCATGGGTCACTGAAATAACTCACTATCTTTCAATTTCAGAATCCTTATTTCAATTTTAAATTCCTTATTTCAATTTCAAAATCCTCATTTCAATTTCAAATTCCTTATTTCAATTTCAAAATCCTCATTTCCAGTTTGAAATCCTCATTTCAATGTCTCTTAAAATAAGGCATAAATCGTGGAAACAACTTCTTTCTGTGATTCTCGTGAATTGAACTAAATTGTACTTTTTATACAACAGAGAAAATCTTTAGATTCTTAACTTTCGTTACTTTCGCACACGATTCATGAAACAAACTGTCTCCAAAAATAATGCATTAATCATTGACAAAACTCACTATCTGTGATGTTCTTTAATCTTACTTTTTATAGAACTAAGATACACTCTAAATTCTTAACTGTCTCTTAAAAGAAGGCACAAATCATTGACTACTCACTATCTTTGATATTCTTCACACCTCCGCTACGTCTGTCTTGTCCCGAGTTGATGAGAAATAATGTTAGAAAGAAATGCACACGATATTTATAGAAGTCCTGGGCCAATTATCTAGGCTTAATGACCAGCTAAGGGTCGAGAAAAAACGCAGGTGCTTCAACTAAGTTCGGTTTTGCAAACTGTGAGCGCCGTCATAGACTCAATTAAAATGGAAAACGCTCACAAGATTGCATTATGAATGATGCTCGACGCTGGCAATTAAAACGAGATCCTCGTTGTTAAGAGGAATTTAGCAAATGGCCTCATTTTCCTTATTTACGGAAAGATCAATTCTTAGGACTGCAGCTTGAAAGAAAGCAAGTCGATAATTCGTGGGCCTTCCTAAATATTGATCAGTAGGTCATGGGAATGCAGCTGCTCAAAAACCTCTCGGCTACTACGAAGATAACGAAGAGCAAATTAATTGTCGTGTGGCAAAACAGAATTCGCACCATATGATGTGAGATAAAAATATTCTGACTGCGCTAGCTTGAAAGACTTTTTAGCGTGACCTCGTGAATCAGAGGAGGAAAAAGTGTGCGAAGCCGCGAAGCGCCTTCGCATGAAGCTTTTCGCTCTAGAAGGAAGAAAGGGAAGAAAAGCTGAAAGAAGAAAGAAAGAAGGAAAAGGGAAAAGGAGAGCAAAAAAAGAAAGAAAGGAGAAAGAAACGGTAAACTGAACTAATAGACGGCGGCATGAGCGAGGGAGGCATGAGCGAGAAGGTGGGCGAGAAAGAAGGCGGACAACGAAACGAAACGAAACAAATCACCTGAAGAAAAACTACATGGAGCCAACTATTACAGCAAAAGCGATAAATGACAAAACTCAATCAACGGACACTTCAAACTATATGATGTGAATAAAACAACTATCTATGACTGCTCTAGCTTGAAAGACTTCTTAGCGTGACCTTTTGTGTCTCGTGAATTCAACGAAACAAATCACCTGAAGCAAAACTACATGGAGCCAACTATTACGGCAAAAGCGATAAAGGGATAAACTCAATCAACGGACACTTCAAACTATATGATGTGAGATAAAACAACTATTTATGACTGCTCTAGCTTGAAAGACTTTTCAGTGGGACGTTTTTTTTGTGCCTCAGGAATTCAACCAATCAAGTCCTCTGAAACAAGAGCAAACACTTACGGCAAAAAAACGATAAAGGATGACCCTCAATAAATGGACACATTGATTGATTATTTATAATTAGGTTTAAACAATCTATTTAGGTAGTAAATTTTCTTAATTTTAGCACTATGGTTTTAGTTTCTTGTAAATTTTGAACATTTGTACATAGGTTTTTACATTGTTGCTTCAATGTTGTTACTAGTTTAAATAGAATTTGATTCATTTTATATTGTAATTATTGTTTTTAGAGAAGTGCCCCTTGTAAAACAGCTTCGGCTAAAGGACAACCATCCGTAAAGGGAACAAATATGAACAAAATATGCAACTAAGTTACCGATAATAGCACCGCAAAAACAACAATCTAATTTAGCCATTGAGTGTGAACTTAAAATATATTCTTGAGTGATTTGTATACTTTTCTTTTTGGAACACCCGGTAGCCCTTATACTGGATGTCCCAAATAAAAGGTAACAGATTTGATCAGGACTAGCGATGCCAATTTAGCTCAAATCAATTCGCAATAACTATTATGCTAATCCTGAAAAGTTAACTGGAACATAAGTACCTTGTTTATTGATATTGGGGCTTCCTTCTAAAGTTGAACTATTATTCTTTAAAGTTCAAATTTGACTCCCCTTTCAAACCAGAGCTTAGGCGTTTTGGCCTAAGCAAATTCCTGAAGCACAGCGAAATTAAGAATCAAAATTAAAGAACAATTAAGAAATGCATTATGGGTGAGCTCTAGCATATAACATATAGTATAATCTAATTTCTGTTCAAATTTTATCAAGGCTATTATTGATTTCACTAAATTCACTTGTGTTCAAAGGAGCTCTACTTTGGAACACTTTACCTGATACTATAAAAAATGCAAACTCAGCAGCAATATTTAAAAGGATGACCAAAGAATGGAATGGGCAAAATTGCACATGCAAGATCTGCAGTTAAAAAAAATTGTTGATAATGAGGATTAGAAATGAACTTTTTTGTAATTTTTTCTTTGTATGTAAATAGTTGGTTTGAATTAGTTTTATTACTATATATTGTACCAACTGTAAATAATTTGATAATAATAATAATAATAATAATAATAATAATAATAATAATAATAATAATAATAATAATAATAATAATAATAATAATAATAATAATAATAATTTAGTCGCTGTGCATCAAGAAGTTGCTTGGCCAAAGCGGCAAAGCTCTGGTTTGGAGGCGAAGCCAAATTTAAACTTTCAAGGTTAATATTTCAACTTTGGAAGCACAAATATCACTCAGCAAGGTATCTATGTTCAAGTTAACTTTTCAGGATTGAATTAAAACATATTACGAATTGATTGGAGCTAAATTGGCATCGCTTGCCCTGATCAAACCTGTTACCTTTTATTTGGGACACCCGGTATATTATGTTATATTGGTTAATATTATTAATTAATATTGGGCAGAAAAATGTGAGGAAGTTGAAGAGTTGGACAGGCGAAATAGATCGAAAGAAATGTATCAGAAAGTCAAAGAAATGACAAGAAAAAGGAAAGCGAATGGAGGAAAAAAATGCATAGAGGATAAGGGCGGGAACATGTTATTTGAAGGCCATGAAATTGATGAACGATGGAATGAAAACATCGCCGAACTACCGGGTGTCCCAGAAAAAGCGCTATAGATTTGAAAAACTCTAATACAAATTATTTTAGACTCATTATCAAACAATTATTTTTATTTAAATCTGCAATGATAAGATAAAATTTTGATATATTTTTCAGTATTTTTGGTAACTTGGTTGTAGAGTTAAAAATCAGCAAACTTCAGATTTGCTCTAAGGTCAAAACGAGAGCTTCCAGCATTTGAGCAAAAGATAATGGAAAATTATGAAGCATGACAATCCCTGACATCTCATAGCATTGCTGACAAACACGCAAATTTTATTTTGCATTGAACCTTCATATTCACACAAATTTCTATCAAAGCATAACCATGCTTCTTAAGTGCTCTTGAGGGTTCTTTACTTTCCTGAAATAACTAGGCCATTATTAGAGTTATACTTTCAATTGTAAATGAGCATGAAGAACTCCCTTGAGACTTGATAACTCATGAACCAGCAAGGGGTCTCTTTGTTACAGTTTCTTAATTATGCTTGCGTGCTTGTCAGTGATGCTGTGAAATTGCAGATATTTCCATGCTTCTGATCTGCTGTTATCTTTTGCTCTAACACTAACAGCTCTGGTTTTGATCTGAGAGCAAATTTGAAGTTTGCTGATTTTTAACTCTACAACCGAGTTACCAAAAATACTGGAAAATATATCAAAATTTAATCGAATCATTGCAGATTTAAATAAAAATATTTTCCTGATAATGAGTTGGAAACAGTTTGCATTAGAATTTTTCAAATCTGTAGCGTTTTTTCTGGGACACCCGGTATACCATGTAGAACGAGATGAAAGACCAGAAATAGAAAGTTATGATGGTCAACTAATACTTACCTCAGAAGTGGAACATGCTATAAAGAGCTTAAGAAATGGTAAAGCAAGTGGAATGGATGAGATATCAAGTGAAATGCTTAAAGCATTAGATGAAATAGGAATAAAAGTCATCACGAAGCTATGCAATCTATGCTATACTATAAAAAAGTATGCTGTACTATATCCTATATCCTATATACTATCTATGCTATACTATACTATAAATGAAGCTATGCTATAAAATGAACACATACCAGATAGTCTACAGGGTGTCCCAAAAAAATTATGCCTCATATGTGTGGTTTCTGTGGAGGAGCTGTAACTTCTATTGTCCCGTTGTTGATATAGTTGCATTGGATGTACTTCAACTTAGAGTTTGAGACCCTGTTTTAGCCAATCGCACAAGTGGTTGCTGATTTATGGCGCAAGAAAGTCGAAAAAGTGAAACCTTCAAAAACAGCACTTTCTTTGTTCTCCAAAAATGTCAAGATTAAGTAAATATTGCAAGAAAAGATTCTAGCGTTTTATTTGAATTTTGTATGCATTTTGCAATGGGTTAATGGTGTTGTGTTATCAGTAAACAATACAATCAACCCCTTATAAACTGTGGACAAAATTCTAATACTGCTCTAGAACCTTTTCTTGCAGTATTTACTTGATTTTGGCATTTTTGGAGAACAAAGAAAGTGCTGTTTTTGAAGTTTTCACTTTTATGACTTTCTTGCGCCATAAATCATTAACCACTTGTCCGATTGGCTAGAACAAGGTCTCAAACTCTAAGTTGAAGTATATTCAATGCAACTATATTAACAACGGGACAATAAAAGTTACAGCTCCTCCACAGCAGCCACACAAATGGGGCACAACTTTTTTGGGACACCCTGTAAATAATTCATAATTATTAAAAATTTTAAAGAAACAAAATGCCACTAAATGCTCGCAACATCGTACTATTAGTCTCATGAGCCACGTCCTAATAGTGATGCTCAAAAAATCACCAACAGAAACAGATCATCCATAGAGCAAGAAATAAGGGAAGAACAAAATGGATTTATGACAGGGAAAGGAGCTCGAGAAGGGTTGTTCAAAATACGAATCATCACGGAAAGATTTCTAGATCTAGGAATAGACTTATACGCATGCTTCATTGATTATGAAAAGGCATACGATCGAGTTGATTACGAAAAACTCATAGAAAGTATGAAAGAGGTTGATACATGCGCAAAAGAGATAAGAATAATAAGAAACATATATTGAAGCCAAAAAGCATTTGTGGAAACAGGCAATGACAGCTCAGCAAAATCAATAAGTATAACAAGAGGAGTGAGACAAGGCTGTGTCTTATCTCCAATATTATTCAACTGGTACACCGAGAGAACATTTAGAGCACTAAAAGAAAAACCCGGGATAAGCATCGGAGGACACGTCATCAACAATCTCAGATATGCTGACGATACGGTACTTCTGGCAACATCATTAGAAGACCTCCAAGACATCTTTAAGAAAACAGTTAACAGAGAAGGAGAGAATTAAGGAAACAGTTAAGGAGAGAGTTAAGAAAACAGTTAACAGAGAAGGAGAGAAGTACGGGATGAAAATGAATATAGGAAAAACGAAATCGATGGTTCTGAGCAAGAAGGAAGAGAATAGACAGATGAATTTGAAGTTAAACGAGGAGCCTATAGAACAAGTAAATAGATTTACATACCTAGGACAACTCCTCGTTCAGGGTTCCCAGTTCACAAAACATAGGAGTGAAATCTTCGCAAAGCTTTAAAATTAATCGTGTAAAATGTTATTGCCCCATTCTTTCAAATGAATTGCTCGGAGGAAACTTTAGGTAATTTGCCATAATCCCAGAGAGAGCATTTTTGATACCATTTTGGAATTACAGCTTTTCTATGTTTCATGAAAGGATGCATGAATGGAGGCAGTATCTACAGCTTTGACAAACATTAAAAGCACCATAAATTTTAAACTAATTGTGGAAAATAAATATGATCAATACAAGAAATACTCCGTTTTTGAAGGTCTACGAGATGGTAGCAAGCAAAATTCTGTAGCTTTTACGGAGGATGCATGAATGGAGGCAGTATCTACAGCTTTGACAAACATTAAAAGCACCATAAATTCTAAACTAATTGTGGAAAATAAATATGATCAATACAAGAAATACTCCGCTTTTGAAGGTCTACGAGATGGTAGCAAGCAAAATTCTGTAGCTTTTACGGTTTACAATTTAGCAATTTGATGACGTCACAACTTTAAAACTAGCAGAAATATGAAAAACGCATATTTTCTGTTTATCAGAAGAAACAAAGCAAGGTGAAATGAAGTGTCATAANTTGATACCATTTTGGAATTACAGCTTTTCTATGTTTCATGAAAGGATGCATGAATGGAGGCAGTATCTACAGCTTTGACAAACATTAAAAGCACCATAAATTTTAAACTAATTGTGGAAAATAAATATGATCAATACAAGAAATACTCCGTTTTTGAAGGTCTACGAGATGGTAGCAAGCAAAATTCTGTAGCTTTTACGGAGGATGCATGAATGGAGGCAGTATCTACAGCTTTGACAAACATTAAAAGCACCATAAATTCTAAACTAATTGTGGAAAATAAATATGATCAATACAAGAAATACTCCGTTTTTGAAGGTCTACGAGATGGTAGCAAGCAAAATTCTGTAGCTTTTACGGTTTACAATTTAGCAATTTGATGACGTCACAACTTTAAAACTAGCAGAAATATGAAAAACGCATATTTTCTGTTTATCAGAAGAAACAAAGCAAGGTGAAATGAAGTGTCATAACAAAATCTTGGAAATGATTGTTTCTTTTGAGTTGCGCATACTGGAAACGATACAAATTCAGTATTGTGAGGAAATATTCTCTCGACCCATGGATATATTGCTTGACGAAGTGGTTTTTACGCAGTTGTTTTTCCTTGGAAATTGATGTGACTTGAAACGAACTTTAGGTCCATGGCATTGGACTAGAAGAAACTGCATTGACTGCTGAGGGCAAGTAAGTCGCATCTTCTTTATTGAATTTATTTATTGTCACAATTCATTTATCAATGAAAATCCAAAATTGTTTACGATCTAGATGGTTCTGATTTAATTGAGTTTGCTGAGCAGCGAACTATGAAAAACGATCAATGGCTTCTCTGCTCTTTTTACTGGAAGATATTATGGGCAAGAAGTCTATTTGCAAAAGCGAACTCCAAATGTCAACTTACCTGTAAATAGAAGTTCCTGTTCTTACTAGATGTTATCCAAAATCCTTCCTCCCTCTATCATACAAGGTTCATTTTGAAGCCGAAATCTCCAAACACAGCAAACGCGCGTATTGATTCGACCAGTGCACAGTCTATGTCTTCCAGTCAAACAAGATTTCCGCACAATACTGAATTTATATCTTTTCCAGTTTGCACAACTCAAAGAGACACAACTATTTCCAAGATTTCGTTAAGGAACTTTATTATATTTCATCTTGCTTTGTTTCTTCTAATAAACAGAAAGAAAGACGAATACTTCCCCACCAAACGCCAAAGATTTTAGATTCGAGGTCTGGATTGGAGAGTCTCTCTTTTGTTCGAGAGTGCTCTCCCCAGACCCTTCTTATCAAATATCAAAATGGTCTATTGCCTAGTGACTAAATTATGTTATCATCATTTGAATAATTAGTAAGTTTTGAGTAATAATTAGAATTTTGCTACTGTTTTCGAATAATCAATCAGATTACCGAACGGCCACTTGTATCCCAGAGTAGAGGTAGAGCAACGAACTCACTCTGCGGACGAGATTGGATCAAAGCTCGACTTCTCGCAGCGAAGCGACATTCGAAGCGACGTTCAAGTTTTCTTTCGACGTTCGAAGGAAAGAAGACGTTCGATTTTTCTTCAGATTTTAGTCTCTGTTTAGAATCAGTTTCGTCGTGACACAGGAGGCCCAATCGCGTATCATATGGAGGGTTAATGTTTAGATCTGATCCCTACTCATGGACTCTTCCTGACGCTTGCCGCTGCGAAACCATAGACTATTCAGGTCAATACAACTACTCTGTTGCTGTTGTTGTCCTGCAATAACGCAACATTATTACTTGTGTACTGTATTGTGTACAGTAATATAGTACAGTAATAGTACAGTATAATTCTCATCTCCCCGACGGTTTGAAATCTGCCGAAGCTCGTCCCACCATCGCGCCCAACATGAAAGAGACCGACGTTCGAAATTCCTCAATGATTCTAAATTCTAAATTTCGAACGTCGGCCTCTTTGATATTAGCGCGATGGTGGGACGAGCTTTGGCAGATTTCAAACCATCGAGGAGATGAGAATTATGTCGCGTCCGTTTTAAACAATTTCATGGAGGAAAGCAGAAACAAATGTTTCTGTACGAAGTTTAAGAGTTGGGGAACATTTGGATGCAAAGAACTGGGCGTTTAATGCAAAATTCACCGAGATTCAGCGAGGACAAAACTGTTGTTAAATTTAGGCAGGTAAATAAGCTTCGCTCCTTGTTATTTTTATTATTACTGTATGCTGTACTGTTACTGTACTGTACTACTGTACACAATACAGTACACTAGCAATAATTGCAGTACAACAACAGCAACAGAGTAGTTGTATTGAACTGAATAGCCTATGGTTTCAAAGCGGCAAGCGGCAGGAAGAGTCCATGAGTAGAGATCAGATCTAAACATTGATCCTCCGCCACATTATACGCGATTGGGCCTCCTGTGGTTGCGAGTCCTTGTATGTATAAGAGAAAATAAAAACATCTGATTAAAAACAGTGAACGAATACACGGAATCACGTCGTACCATCGTAGCGGGATATGTCTCATGACTGAAGTCATCAAATGCACCGAGAGTTGCAAAAGCGGCAACATAAAGCTAATTATCTAACGCACACGTTGAGATAATTATTGACCGAGTGAGTCAAAAAAATATCGGCTTTTGACAAACTGTATAATTGCGGCTAATCCACCAATTTTATCGTGCTATATCCCAGAATAGGAATGAGATCATTAAAAAACATTGCACGATTGGTTGAAGTATCTTTCGTTTGATTTAATGGCTTGAAAGGAACTTCAGGTACTTCGTTATAAGTGTTCGTTGGCAATCTTTGATATCTTGATTGTTCTCAGAATTATTGCGTTTTTCTTTTTATTGAAAGAATTCGAGGGGAGCTTGGGAAAAGATTAAAATCGTCGTAAATTCTAAATTAATAGAGGAAAAATGGTGCAATCTTAAAAAACCCCATAGTTTATGAAGGTCTATAATATGGCGGTAAGCAGAAATCTGTAGCTTTTCTGTTTCACGATTTAGTAATTTGATGACGTCACAACCGGAAACTGTTTGAAACATAGAAGACGCTGTAATTCTGAAAATAATATAACGAAGTACCTGAAGTTCCTTTCAAGCCATTAAATCAAACAAAAGATGCATCAACCAATCGTGCACTGTTGTTTTTAAGATTTGATTCCTATGCTCTGTATGCCATTTTATAGTGAAAAGGCCAACTTAGATGTTAAAATCTATTTCGCTAACATAAATAGCTCATTTCGTTATAGAGTTAGAAGCAANCTTGGTTGAACAAATTCGTTGGCCACGGGAAGAACCGTTGGCCACGGGAAGTTTTTAGGAGAGGCAGCTTTCGGTCTGTATTGGTATTACTGAGCTCTCTAGCACTATTGTCTGACAATCTTTCGAACAGAGTTGCAAGGAAATTAGGAGCTTCGTAGATGTGTACACCATCCTGGCAGTTTCCGTTTCAATACTAGATTTTGAGCAAGTGTATGGCATCCTGTGACGGGACTTTCAGCAGGCAGTGTCCGACTTACGAAATATATACAAGACTCCGACTGATGAGACGTTGACTGCATATTATTTAGGTCAATCATGCCAAGGACATGAGTTGTTTCTTTGCTAAAACTGTTTGAAATTAAACTGATGTGGGTGAAAGCAAATTCATAGAATTTGACTATAATTTCCAACATACCAAAGCTTCAGTGTGGACGTAACGTTTCTGATATAAATATTTAACGGTATACCTCTGCAAACCAATTTTTTCATTGATTAATTTCGTACTATAAATATTATATAAAGTCATGCTCTTTTGAAACTATTCACTTAATTTTTCAATTAAATTAATTTTGATTTTATATTTCAATCAAACTGAAATTAACTTTTTCTGTGGTTGTTTGTCAGTGAGCTAGAATTTAACGACTCTTGTTCAACTTTGTGCGTAGATTTCTAAGACGCAGCCATTTTCTTAGACCACCCAAAACGTTCATTTTCATAAAACAGAGCACGCAAAGGACCCTGGATGGATCAGAGCCTTTAAAGGTTTTTCATCCATCCTTCTACTTCAGCAACTGGTACTGCAATTATTCATACCCATGGATGACTTTTATTGGTCATTATACAGACTGTTTCATTTCAAGCATAATTCTCATTCAACAGAATATCAGAATCAGCCAAAAAGCTAAACTGAGCTGTGAGTAAGAAATATGTTACCTTCAAAATGAAAAAAAAGTCAAAATTAGGCATCATCATTACAACATTGACTAAAAAAGGCATGAAATAGAATATTAAATGGATTGATCTCCTGTATTTCTGTTCTTCTAATTCCCACCATTAAGTTTATCAAGGACAGGGGTAGAAAACTTTCCCTCCACCCCGCATTTACAAACAGCAAGTGTGAAACAACCATGTTCAACAGCCATAAGGAGATAATACTTACAATATCTGGAAAACAAATTCAGGGAGACAAAAAGATGAACTGCTCTCGCATCTGCTTATAACCATTGCCCACCACTGNATACCCATGGATGACTTTTATTGGTCATTATACAGACTGTTTCATTTCAAGCATAATTCTCATTCAACAGAATATCAGAATCAGCCAAAAAGCTAAACTGAGCTGTGAGTAAGAAATATGTTACCTTCAAAATGAAAAAAAAGTCAAAATTAGGCATCATCATTACAACATTGACTAAAAAAGGCATGAAATAGAATATTAAATGGATTGATCTCCTGTATTTCTGTTCTTCTAATTCCCACCATTAAGTTTATCAAGGACAGGGGTAGAAAACTTTCCCTCCACCCCGCATTTACAAACAGCAAGTGTGAAACAACCATGTTCAACAGCCATAAGGAGATAATACTTACAATATCTGGAAAACAAATTCAGGGAGACAAAAAGATGAACTGCTCTCGCATCTGCTTATAACCATTGCCCACCACTGAACATCAATTCTAAATCTAGCCTCGCATCATCAATACATGCAGAATTTAGAAATACGTGATTTATTCAATTCAAGATCTCCTCTGTTACCTGTATCTCGGGGGTAACCTCACTTGAATTTATCAAATTAAGGAATTAAAAAGTTTCTTCTTGCAGTCGGTTTCGAGACTTTTCTACGATGACAAAATTAACGAAAGACACTGGGGGGAGAAGTAATAACTAAATTGAGGACGTAATGAAGAAAGTGGAAGCTATAGTAAAATTAACGCTCAGTTTGGCAAGTATAGTTCTTGAAAAATGAATTGAATTGAAGTAGGGGAAATGTTCAAATTGTACCAGTAAATCTTCAAGAACCAATAAAACAGTAGCGAAGTCAGTTATTCAGAGTTCAGAAAAAGTCACGGCTCCACGGCTGTGAGCCGGAGGAAGGATTTGGTTGTCAATGTCATATTTGAGGAAGGCTTAGTAATTTTTACAAGAAATCTAAGACGATTTTGGGTTGTTTTGGGAACTGCAACCAGTTTATAAATTTTAGGGTTATAAACACGCCAGGAGTTCGAGAAATCTGTTTTTTTAAGTGATAAAACGAGAAAGGTTTACTAACGAAAATGGCATCCGGAGGAAGGTTTGAACTTTTTCTGGACTCTGCAGTTATTGACAAACTGGGGTTTTTAAAGGGCTATAAAAATTAGGATCTAACTAAAGAATTTGTTCAACTGCGAATGATTTGAGCATAAAGGTAATACGGTCGACTCTCGTTTATCGGACACGCCTGTATGGTTGGCAGCTCTGTCAAGTGGGCACCAAGCTTTCGTCCCGTTTGACCGATTTCAAAGGATCATTCCTCTGTAAAGCGGACACCTCGTTACAGCACGCGCCACATATTGTCCTATTGTTTAAAGATCATCTTCCAGCTGAATCAGAAAAATGTCTAGTAGACGTTTGAAAGGATACAGCTCCCAAAACATTTATCAGATTCCTATATACTGATAATATCTATGTCGCTAACAGATCAACTTAGATGAGAAAATTTAGCTTTTGAAAATCTGTTGCATTGTTCTCATATTACAAGAGATTTTATAAAAATGATTCATCTCAAAAATCCTTCAAAACAGGCCTAAAATCCTTGATCAAATTTGTTAGCAATTTAGCTACAGCTATCATAATCAAATTCTATCGGTCTATCTTGTCGCTCAAACATTTACTATGTATATGAGGCTGCTACATAATCATATACACTTGGGATTGTCATTTAGCCTTGTTTTGTCTATTTTCTATAATCATCACAGGGAAACCAGGAAACAAATGTTGCTAAGGCATCTGAATATCCCTTATAGAAGAGATTTATTTTTATTAATAGGCGCCAAAGATCCCAATTGGAATAAAAACGGCTTTTGCTTGTTGTTAGTCGGTGTTTGTTTGTTTATCGTTTGCTTGTTGGCTGCAGGTGAGACGTGCTTGATCACACCTCCTGTGGTATAGTCCTGTAAATCGTCTTGTGAAACGTCTTGTATCATGTTTGTAATCGTATTGTTAAGGCAATTTGAGTTGTTCATGCATAAGTTTCTTGAAATTTTTTTTACATTGTATTAGCATTACTTGGTTGTTGTTAAATTATTTTGGTAGTTTTGTAATTATTCATTGATATAAAAAAAAAAAAAAAAATGTTGCTAAAAATAAAATTAAAAACAAAAGTTGTCTTTCTTTGTCCCCTGTGCGCGTAGTCATTTTTGTACCTTAGTCCCCTGTGCTCCGCGAAACGCAGTCTTTCGCAGAGCACAAAAATGACTATGCGCACAGGGGACAAAGAAAGAAATTTTTTTGTTACAAATTTTATTTCTAGCAACAATTATTTCCTGGTTTCCCTGTGGAATCATGAGGCTGGATTGCTAGCAAATTTGATCAAGGATTGCAAGTCTGTTTTAAAGGATTTTGAGATAGAACATTTTTATAAAATCGCTTGTCATTTGCGAACGATACGACCGATTTTCACAAACTAAATTTCTTACCTGAGTTGATATGCTAGCTACACAGGTATTATCAGTTTCTAGGAATCTGAAAAATGGTTTGAGAGCTACAGGCTTTCAAACGTCTAAACACTATTTTGATTCACCCGGTATGGAGAACATCAATTATAGGCTTCAGTGTATCAGTTCAGGCTTCAGTGGTGTAGCGATGTATCAGTTCAGGCAAGGAGCGAAACTACGACGATGTATAAGTCTAGCTTCAGTGGCTAGATTGTCCAGTCTCCTGGCTAACGCCACTTTGAACTCCAGTGATTCAATTTCATTGGATTGAAATCATCCATGGAAGATAGAAAGGTCAAACAAATGGCAAAAATTGGTCATGTTCCCCCCGGATAGGCTGTATCAACATTGGTATCTTTAATTGAAAACGCCTAATCAAGATGAAAGCTTTACCGGACCACCAGCTGCTAGTAAGCTTACATTTAGTCAATTATATTAGTATTATCCATTCGTATTGCAAGAAGCATGATAAACAGTACACAAAAAACCAGCTGAATAAAACAGAGCTTTCTGTCCAGATGAAGCAATTTCAACTAAAAACCAATTAAACAGGAGCTCTGATTAATGAAAGTGAGTGCGGATAATTTAGTGATAGACACAGGCATACAGTAAAAACCAGACTCTGGGACCCTAGGACCCTAGGATTAAGTACTAATGTGAGATGCGACCTTTGACAGCAGCGGTCCTGGGATCATCAATAATAGAGGTTTTAATATCATAAAAGCAAGAATGCTGCGTTGCCTTATTTTTGTTGTTTAGATCACATGTATAATTGTGACAGTTCTCTTTGAAATAGTAATATTTGGATGCTTGGAACTTCAATAAAACATTTAGCAATTCAATGTGTACTGTAGCCTCAGTTTTCTGGTAACTATTCTCAGTTATGCCCCAACAAGGACAGATTTTGTAACGCAATAGCATCAGTTGCTTTTGATTGACATCGCAATTCAAAGCGATTAGCGACTGCAGACGATTTCAACAAGTAATTCAAAACAAACAAAGCCGCAAAAGTTGCCCTGAAACCAGTCGGGCAAACTGTCGCCTTGTGCACGCGAAAGATGGGTTTTAAGAGAAGTCAGGAGTAAATATCAAAAGAAGAAGGATGAATCTAAAGATCTATCATGCTCTGCGAGTTTTGTATGCAAAGAAATGCCATCTTCATATTATACGAACATCCGGGGGGGGGGGGGAATTTAAGTTTCCGTGATACGGGGTTGTGCCATTCTGAGCATAAAAGTACCACCCATAAATCTGGAAAAATTTCTGAAAGTATACCCATAAATCCGGGAAAATGCAAAAAATCATAACCATAAATCCGGAAATCACAAAAAACCCGTTAAAAATCATACGAATATATCTGAATCGTGTCGTAAAAAGGGTAGGTACCCTAAACAATGGCACAACCCCGTACTACTGAGCACTGCAGCTTCAATAAATTGTAGAATAAACATAAAAGTTCGTTGGTGAAGGCGGAACGTGGTGGTCAACTTAGTTCATTATAGTAGAAAACGAATTTATTCTCTTAGTCTATTCTCCGACCTTTAACATTGCAATTCATGATGCATCGGTGCCAAACTCATGGACTCACAGTGTGGTGGTCAATCACACAGTTAATTGATTATAAATAGAAAACGAATTTATTCTCTTAGTCTATGCTCCGACCAAATTAGTACTCGCAGTCTTAAAATTGCAATTCATCAGTCACTGCCAAACTCATGGAACTCACTGTGTGGTGGTCAATCTTAGTTAATCATAAATAGAACACGAATTTATTTTCTTAACCAATATTCCGTCCTAATTACAAATCGCAATCTAACTTAATCCCTTTGTCAGCTTGAATGGGAGGTCAAAGAATATATCAACCAGCACACCTTGCATTCATCAAGGCCTTGTTTACTATTTTTCATTGTCCGTTCATTAGAGAGCTTGTGTCCATCACTAAATTATCTTGCCATACAATAAAAACCAGACCATGGGACCCTAGGACCCTTCGACCGTTCAGTACTGAAATGAGATAGGACCCTAACACCAGCGGTCATAGGACCAGGTCAGGTCTTAAGCTGAATTCCTTCTTCTTTCGATATTTACTCCTGACTTCTCTAATAAAGCATCTTTCGCATGCACAAGGCGACCGACTGGTTTCAGTGCAAATTTTGCGGCTTTGTTTGTTTTAAATTACTGGTTGGGAGAATTTCCTTTGTCTGCAATCGCTAATTGCTTTGAATTGAGGTGTTAATCAAAAGCAACTGATACTATTGTGTTACAAAATCTGTCCTTGTTTCATGTCCAACAATTTTAGCTACTTTTATGATATCAAAGCTGAATTCGCACTTGAGGCGATTTTTCAGCGCGATGCGACGCGCGCGGCAATGCAGAATTAATCAAACTTTGTCGCATTATCGCACTTCATTAGTATCTGGAATGCGTCAAGAACGACGCTTCAAGTGTGAATTCAGCTTAAGACCTGACCTGGTCCTATGACCGCTGGTGTTAGGGTCCTATCTCATTTCAGTACTGAACGGTCGAAGGGTCCCATGGTCTGGTTTTTATTGTATGGCAGGATAATTTAGTGATGGACACAAGCTCTCTAATGAACGGACGATGAAAAATAGTAAACAAGGCCTTGATGAATGCAAGGTGTGCTGGTTGATATATTCTTTGACCTCCCATTCAAGCTGACAAAGGGATTAAGTTAGATTGCGATTTGTAATTAGGACGGAATATTGGTTAAGAAAATAAATTCGTGTTCTATTTATGATTAACTAAGATTGACCACCACACAGTGAGTTCCATGAGTTTGGCAGTGACTGATGAATTGCAATTTTAAGACTGCGAGTACTAATTTGGTCGGAGCATAGACTAAGAGAATAAATTCGTTTTCTATTTATAATCAATTAACTGTGTGATTGACCACCACACTGTGAGTCCATGAGTTTGGCACCGATGCATCATGAATTGCAATGTTAAAGGTCGGAGAATAGACTAAGAGAATAAATTCGCTTTCTACTATAATGAACTAAGTTGACCACCACGTTCCGCCTTCACCAACGAACTTTTATGTTTATTCTACAATTTATTGAAGCTGCAGTGCTCAGTAGTACGGGGTTGTGCCATTTTTTAGGGTACCTACCCTTTTTACGACACGATTCAGATATATTCGTATGATTTTTAACGGGGTTTTTGTGATTTCCGGATTTATGGTTATGATTTTTTGCATTTTCCCGGATTTATGGGTATACTTTCAGAAATTTTTCCAGATTTATGGGTGGTACTTTTATGCTCAGAATGGCACAACCCCGTATCACGGAAACTTAAATTAACCCCCCCCCCCGGATGTTCGTATAATATGAAGATGGCATTTCTTTGCATACAAAACTCGCTTAAAGGGAATGTGCAATGGTAAATAGGCTTGTCTATAAATAGAACAAAGAAAACACTCAGACACTGCATCGTTTCTTTCGCTATCCATTGTTCACGGCGCGTGTGCAACGTTGATTTGAATGGGATATTTTTAGATTGTTTTGCTCTTTGCAAATGCAAGCTTTTAACCATTTCTATGCTTTTAAAGAACGCCAATCAACCAGCATCCTTTGCACGCTTCGCTTGTTGCCTTTCGACTGCGGCAGCCATTTTCATATGACAACATTCTCTACAAAGCGTGACCGCAAAGGATGCTGGTTGACTGGCGTTCTTTAACCTTACACAAACCCTTTAAGGGGTCTGGAACACAGGCTATCTATAAGAAGACCACCATGACGTTTTCAGATCAACGATTTTCAATGCCTTGTGATTCATAATTTTGAAAATCACTTCAAGAGATCAAAGAAGCATTTTAACAGGCTATAGATATTCAAAAATAGATTTTGAATTCAGATAAATTTAGAAATAAAAAGAGATTTGGTTAAAAGCATTTGCAATAGCTTACAAAGATGCTTAGAAAAAATAGAAATACCGAAGACATGATCCATGGGAGATTGTAAGGATCTTTTAGTGTCATAGTGTTTGCTTGCAGGTGGCCTAGGCTTTTAAAATTTTTGATCAATTTAGTTGATAAATGCATTTTAATTTTGGTATTTCATTTATGTCCTCCTTTCTGAGTAGTTTTTGCAGTAGACCTATAAGGGGGGAGTATAGACTTACGACAAAAGCCCTTTGCTTCGCTATACAACTACAGCAACAACCATCCACCACCGAATACTCTCCTCCGCGAAAAATTGCGGACCATGGAATCACGGACCATGGAACTGCGGAACATGCGCAACAAATAAAGAAACATCGCGGAGGAGAGTAGTTCAAAAACCAGGACAACCAATTTTGTGCCTTAGGAAAGCATTGCTAAGAATGTAAAGCAAAAACCTCTCCCAACCAGCAGCTGGGCACAAGCAATAACGTCTCAAGACATTGAGACAAATACTCTCTGAAAGGCTTTCGACTTTAAATTAAATCAATCTTTTGTAGCACTGATGATACCCCATTCTTCCATATTGTGTAAAGAAAAGAGACTGGTGGGGCGAGACATTGTTGACGTTTTTATTTTTAGAACTGCACTGATCAGAGAGTTATTTTTAGATGAGTAGTAGAATATAAACGAGGAGAGAGAACGGACAGATTGAGAAGATAAAAAAGTCGGTATTTCAAAGGAGTTTTGAAGAGAAATAAGCGGACGGATCAGTATAGATATTTTCCGTCAAATATCGGCCGCCTATAAACTATATGCGGTTGACTTTAAGTTGAAAATACATCATGTTGTTTGAACATCAAAGCAAAAATGCACGCGACTGCAAAATCTTTTTCTTCAACACAGCTCTGAGACTGTTTCAAAAAATACTTGAGAATAACCTTGAACTTGTTTGAAGCTTTTATCCAAAAATGTCTTCGAGAAATATCGTCGTCCCAAAAAGTTGGGGCCGTTGGTCTAGGTTTTTTAACAGGAAGGTTATGAGACGTAGTTTGAGTGAACAGGTAAATTCAATTCAATAAAGTTTGGAGCGAAGACAACGAATCAGGTGATAAGTCTACTTTGAGAGTTTCCTTCCCCTTGAACTGAAGAGAACCGCAGTAAAGTTTCTCTTGGCGAATTTTCCTTATAATACATACCTACAAAGGCTTTAGAGTTGCGCAAAAGTGACCTTGCTTTCTCGACACAGAATCTGCCAAACCTGGACAACTTCTTTTGGATGAAAAAACGAATTTAGCTTTGTGTGGCAGATGCTTTACGATTGTATTAACAGGAACACTCTGTCCCAAATGTACGCTCTAATCTAATTCAATTCGGGCTAGATTTAAAAGGAAACTGAGCACTGCACAGTACGAACGCAATCTTTTACTCAGCGACTGAGATGTAAAAGCCAAATTTGAGAAAGAAATTAAAATTGTATTAATCTATGTAATCTTCCAGCTTCTCTATTTACACAGAGCTTTCTTTATTGAATAAAGCGAAAACAGCGTTAATTACACGCTCAGTGGCGATTATGTGGATTGTTTCTGCGAATAAAGGATAATTTGCGCTCGCAGTCGTGCTGTGCGGATATAACATAAAATCGTCGGTTTTTACAGCATGTGGCAAGACAAAATTCAAGTCAAGTAAAGTAAGAGAAAGATAAATAGTTGTAGGTCATTATTTAGGAATTATCTCGCAGTTCACCAAGCAAATGCGCGCCGAAATTAAAGATAGGTCCGTTTGCTAGCATAGGAATTAAATCTTTAAAAATATTGCACGATTGGTTGATGCATCTTTCGTTTGATTTAATGGCTTGAAAGGAGTTTCAGGTAGTTCGTTATAACTGTTCATTGGCAATATTTGATATCTTGATTATTTTCACAATTACAGCGTCTTCTGTGTTTCAAACAGTTTTCTGGTTGTGACGTCATCAAATTGCTAAATACTCAACCAGAAGAGCTACAGATTTCACTTACTGCCATATTATAGACATTCTTAAACTATGGTTTTCTTGAAGATTGTACTGTTTTGCCTCCAGTAAATCCTAAATTTACAACGATATGAATATTTTTCAAATTTCGGGAATTCTTTCAATAAAAAGAAAACCGCAATAATTCTGAAAATAATCGTTTTTAAAATGACAGTGGTTTTTATGAAAAGAATTCATGCATAAGTTTTGAAAAAAAAATCAAAACCACTGTATAACTTCTAAATCAATAGTGGAAAAATGATACGATATCCAAGAAAACTATCTTCTATGAAGGCCTACAATATGGTGCTAGGCGTAAGTCTGTCGCTATTCTGGCTTACGATTTAGCAATTTGATGACGTCACAACCTCAAAACTAGCTGAAATCGCTGAAATTTTAAAATAAGTTACATATCTAAAATGCCAACGGCAGAATTACAGTTTAGTACCTAAATTTCCTTTCAATCCAATCAGTCAAAAAAATAACGATAACTAGCACCCTCTCACACTACATTTTTTTAACATTAGACACCTATGCTTCGAAGCTCACGATGAATGGAAAAATTCGTATCTAAGATATCATCTTAAACTGCCGACATGCACTAAAACATTATCTCTGTTAACTTTGAACCGCTGGTTGTTTTTCAAGCAACAGCGAAATACGATGTTACAGTTATCACTGAAGATTTTCGCTGATCTACCGGATTATTGTTGACAAAAGCACCCAGAAATTAATTAGATTTTTCAATAAATTCAGGCTTATATTAGTAATCTTGCTTTATTGAGAGATAAGACGATTTTTAATTAATTAGAAAAGGTTAAGCACAGTACTTGCCCTACTTTTCGCTGTTTGCCGTGTTCTTTAAATCATTCGATTTTGTAGCCCTTTCAAATCTCTCACCAAACACAAGAACACACGTTTATTAATTAAATTTGTAGGTATAACAATGGAGTGCTATTCTTGTAATAATGCTCAAGCACTTTCCCGCTCCCTTGTGGTTTAAAGCAGTATAAAAAACTTAAAATCTTAAAAGTTCATGTTTTTTAAAGCATAACATATATTCTGCTACAGTAGTGAACAGTTGTGTAAAGGCTCCCATGTGTTGTGTGTACTCTCATTTTCAATCGAATGCTTTGATTGTTGTAATTCTTGCCGATAATTACATTTTCATGTCATTTTCACTTCCAATCCAATCATCGAAAATGCTTTGCTTGAATGTTTCAGGCTGCATGTTAAAGGGGTGCCCTCCTTGCTAACTGTGGTACAACATTTACTGAGACTTTCTGGTTATACCCTAGATTCAGTGATACAGGAAAGGGCTACGTCGCGGAGAGGATTCTCCTGTCTGTTACCA
>REGM01000070.1:979933-1054172 GCA_004194415.1 Aurelia aurita
CCCCCTCCCCCCCCCCTCCTTAGCGGACTTACCTATATTGCATGCTGTACTCATATATTGGCCTAAAAACGGTTGACCGCTCATTCATAGGAAAACGACGGGACATCATAAGGTACGGTGACAAAACATCGCTACAAATCAATTCTCACCAATTTCCGTATACAAATTTCAAAGTCTTCATTTTAGATAACACATGTAATTCCTTAAGTTCCAACCATGATCGCTTAACGGATTTTGATGAAACCCCCTCCCCCTTTAGCGGCCAAATGCCGCTAACTGATCACGAGTGGATTTTTGGACGACCCCTGATTGCTTTGGCTGCGCCAAGTTTATTGTGGGTACATGCAATTACTTGCACACAAAACTGTCACCTTGTTAAACTATGTTGATCTTGCCAGCGCAATAGCAATTAAACAAAAGATTGTGTCATTTTTCTATTGTTTTCAACTGCTAATTTCACTGCAAAGATTTACCTGCGCATTAAACTTGCACACACAAAAAGCAAACTTTCCAAGTTGGGTTGTGACAAACTGGTCTCACAACACCTTTCTTGAAGAAACTTTGCACCTTCATTGTCATGACCTTTGATTCTAACTAAAGCCATCGTAATTTCTAACAGGTTTTTCCATCAAAATTTTAAGGCTTCAAAATTTTGCTATCCGAGCATCATTTGTAAGATTCAGTGAACTGAATGAAAACAAATATATATTTTCTTAATTCATTATTGCCATTGGTTCGTTACGTTTTGCCTTTGCTGTGATAAAATCCAAACAAATACCGAACATTTAGAAATTCATTTACCAACGAGTCAACTAACTGTAATCTCAATGTTCTTCATTCAGATTTATCTGTTGAATGAGAGCCGGTGAATGAAATCGTCAAGTCAATCAAGTGCACTGCATGCGCATGGGCCTAAATAAATAAACCGGCTGGTTTTTCCCGCTATTTGACTCTTTTGAATTAATTTCC
This sequence comes from Aurelia aurita, assembly GCA_004194415.1. Taxonomy (NCBI): domain Eukaryota; kingdom Metazoa; phylum Cnidaria; class Scyphozoa; order Semaeostomeae; family Ulmaridae; genus Aurelia; species Aurelia aurita. The sequence goes on from REGM01000070.1 coordinate 980,903, forward strand.
AAGATCTTTCCATTTCTACTGTACTCTCCCCATAATAAAACAACACCTTACCTTGATGGAAATAAAGTAGAAGGTTGCAGGAGTTTTCAACATATATTTTTCATCTGAGTGCTTGTAATTTTCTTGTGCAAAGAAGGAATTCAACAAAACAAAAACTTCTTTATAAATCAGCTTAATCTCGTTTTCGTGCAGCCTCGCTCAATGCGAAAAATGACCACTTGGAACTCATGTGGACCCTAAATACAAATACTACCTGTACTGCTCCGCCTACTCCGCCTTCAGGGGCGGATCCAGGATTTTCGGTGACATGGTTGGATTTGCGGCTAAGCCGGAGCGAAAGAAACGGAGTGGCTAGGGAGGAGGTCCGGGGGCAAAGCCGCAGGAAATTTTTTTGGGCCACGCCCTTTTATTTTTTAGGAAGCGCCCCCACGCCCTTAGGTTTTTGAGGGAACTCCGTTTTGAATAAGAAGTTCAGAGAACGCTGTTTGAACTTTTAGTTCATTGTTTGAGCTTTAAGTTCCATTCACCAGTTTGGATTTTTACTAGGTTTTTATCACAAGTACTTTAGTTAGATTTTAGAATTTGTAATTAGTTTTTATTAGATAAAATATTTTAATTTTGTAAGTTTTTAACACGGTCCCCTGCAAAGCAGTCTTCGATTGATGGGGCCACCGTGCATAAATAATTAAAAATGAATGAAATGTCCTAAAATATCAAGCCATCAGCGAAGGTTTCCGTGTCTCTTCAATCTTGCTCCATAAACTTTCATCATTGAATTTATCTGCGACTTTCTTTTGAATTCAAAGCTTGTAAAAGAACAACCTGGTTCCGAGGGCCAGTTTCCTACGTCAATACTTGATGTCATGCTGGATGTCAACAGCCTCCTTTTGGGCCATGGGGACGAGGTTGGTAAAAGAAGTCAAACCACTTCTACTCTTGAGTAATTAATATTCACTACGATTTTAGATTTTGAGTGTAATAGAACGATTTTTTTTAGAGTCTGGACCCAGGGTACGATTTTTCTAGCCAAACGCTGTTTTATATTTCAAGAAACGTATCTATGCAGTTGTAGAAACTACCGGGTGTCCTTCTCAATACACCAATGTCAACAAACAAGGTATTTATCTTCAAGTTAACTACCGAGGCTTACTTAAAAAATTATTAGGAATTGATTCGACGAAAACTCTTGTCGCTAGCTCCGATCAAATCTGTTGCATTTTTTCTGGGACACCCGGTACATGATAAAAAATCATGCACTATGTCAAGAGTGGGTCAAGAGCAACAACGATTCCTCAAAATATAAATAATTGAAGTACGATTAATATGTTACAAAATATTTTACAAATCCACTAACTAAAGTACTCCCAAAATTTACGAGACCAAAAATGTTGTTCACGAATTTTTCAGACGCTATTCTGCTCATAGATTCCTAGTCAGAAGACATCAATGTTTCAAAAATGCCAAATTTGGTTAGGAAAATTGAAAAACAAAACGCATTAGCTAATTCCCACGGAAATAGCCCCCTCCCTTGAGTCTGTAAATTTCATAACCCTTGCAAGATTCAAGTTCCACTCGCTGAATTCTTTTGAATGATACCAAGTTTGCAGTACTTTGCAATAAAGTAGCAGTTCTATGGCCAAAAACATTTTTGATCTCCATAAATTTTGGGAATAAAATTGTGGGATGCATAAATTAGGCCCATTAAGTTAGATTCGTAAATATAACCCAAAGTGTATAATCTTGCAGTAGATAGCCAGCCAATACACCGCACATTACGAATCCAAAAGCTTCAATAAACCGTCTTTTCGTGATCACTGAAATAAAAGGAGAAAGAACGTAATTTATCAAAGACAAATACAGAGAATATCCTGAAATTCTGCATTTTGGGGGATATGCTTTCCCTCGACAAATATTTCTCTATTGTCTCTGATGAAACATTTCATATCTGATGAAATAATAATAATAATAATAATAATAATAATAATAATAATAATAATAATAATAATAATAATAATAATACCTCTCAACCACCTCTTAAGTGAATGTAGTAAAATGGCACAAAAGGAGTATAAACGCAGGCATGACTGGGTAGGGAAAAAGATACATTGGGAGGTATGCAGGAAATATGGTCTTGAAACGAAAGAAAAATGGTATGAACATGAACCACAAGCTGTATGCGAAAACAATGAGTATAAGATCTTGTGGGACTTTTCGATACAAACAGACCACGTTATCGAAGCAAGAAGGCCCGATATGATCATAGTGGACAAGAAAAACAACAAATGCCAGATTATAGACTTCGCTGTCCCATACGATACAAGGGTTGATGAAAAAGAAAGAGAAAAGATATTGAAGTACCAAGACTTAGCAAGAGAGCTGAAAAAACTGTGGAACAAAAAAGTGAAAGTAATTCCAGTTATAATTGGGGCGCTAGGAACAACACCAAAAGCATTGCCAAAAAGACTGAAGGAAATTGGGATAGCTACCAGGATAGTAGAATTGCAAAAGACTGTGTTGCTACACTCTGCCAGAATCCTCCGACAAGTGCTTGAGATTTGAGGAAACTTGTTGTTACCAAAGCTCAAGAACATCAATCCACTGATCAATTTACAGAAAGAACAGCATTTGAAATCAGTGTGGAACAGAGACAATAATAATAATAATAATAATAATAATAATTTAAAGGGAATCTAAGCATATAAAAGTGGCTCAAGCCACTTGCGGTCAAATTCTAGCCTATCAGATATCAGTATTTCCTATTGACGTAGATCAATCACCCAAATATGGTTCGCCACGTGTCACGGCCTATTGTCTTTGCACGGCTATGTTATCAGAGGCTAATATATGCTTCGATTCCCTTTAATAGAATGAATATGGATTGTAGTAGATTCGGCATGGGCTAGAAGGTTATTATACGATGAAGAATAATCTGAGAGTGCTAAACGTAAGATAACTCGATGGCGAGATAACTCGTTTGCCATATAAAATACTCGAATGATATCACAGTAGAAATCAAAGGCCGATATAATATATCGGTTTCCATATAAACAGGCCTTAGAATTAGAATCAAGTTTAGTTAAAGGTCAAAATTTCATAGTCAAAAAGGGAGTGGAATATAAGATCGGTTTTGAGACGTTTTAGGCCTCCATATGTATCACCAATCAAAAAGTATACTTGTTTACATCAAATTATGCTCACACAGTTATTGCTTTCATGTTTCAAATTGTCGAAGTAACAAAGGCAACAAAAATAGCCAATAATTGATACAATATTAGGTCTCTTGGGTTGGGCATAGCAATTAAATTTCTTCTTGAAAATTTAGATAGTCAATACCAGAAACTCATTTGCGATTGACTATTATACTGCCCTAGTTAAACAATAGATTCAGCTAATGAATGCTAGGATTTGTCTAAACATGCTAGAACCTGACGTACCTGTTATTACCGGTATGTTTACTTTCGAAATCACTATTCAGTTTCGTACAGTTTGAATAGTCATACAAAAGCTTGTTTATATCATTTCTAACGCATGAGTAATAAAATTGTTTATCGGGAAGTCAGAAAAAAGTGTAGACGTTTGAAAAATCCATAAAATTTGGTGTTGCTTCTTATCTTCAAAACTTCTTATTTTTCAGTTATATCTAAGACCAAATTATTTTCAGTATTGATAATAATTATGCCAAATTATGCGAAAGACTTAGAAATGATAGCTAAAAAAGCCAATATTTGGAGCTATGGGCTTTAGAAGACATCGTAAATCTCGTCCAGGATTCTCAATTTTATTATTTCACATAAACTTTCGATTCGTACATGATCACGAGATCAATTTCAGGCATGATCAACCATGTTAAAGACTTAAAGACTCTGCGCTAACCAGCAGCCTTTGCGCGCATTCTTTGCAAAACAAAATAAACAACATTCTTTTTCGGACAAAAAATAGAATATGTTGCAAAGGCCCCTTTGAAAATTGGAGAAAAGGAAATATCGAAATTCTAATTTCGGACTCTATGGCTTTGTCAATGTTAAAGACCCTTTCCTGACCGGCAGCCTTTGCGGCCCTCGATTTCTGTTCACCACAGCTTCGCTTCGTTTCGATTCGTATTTGACATCCAGATAGAATAGCACAGATGTAATCCGTCTCAATCTTCGACTGAAATCGCGTAAATGGTCAACAAATTATATCAATAGTCTCTTTAGTTCATAAACAATGTATTTAAGCATGTATTTTCGTACTGCATAATCGGAGTTGTGGGAATTAGAGGAAAGAATTTTAGGTTACAATGGCAGAGAGGAGTAGAGAGCAAATGATCTCGTTTGCGGTAAAGAAAGCATCAGAGATCGAATATATTTTAATTATTTTTATGGTCAAGCATTAAACTCAACAAATAAATGCATTTAGAAACCCAAAGATTAAAACTGAGAAATGTAATGAACTGTACCTCACTCGTTGGACTGGACTCCTCTTGTTCGAGCAATAACGGAAATATATGCCAGAATAAGAACCGGTAGGTGAAAGGTTATTGATTCAATTTGGTCTACTTCCTCTTAGGGAACATATCTGCAGTTATTTCTCGGACATCCACTTTGACTTGTGATGAGATTTGGAAGTATTCCTTCATCATAGCAGTGAGTTGTCAGTAAACCGCCATATTTTGCGTGTGATCGAATGAACACAGGACTTATTACATCATCGTACGCATCACTGTTGATAAATTGGCGGTAGTCTCATTTTGAGGAGAGACCACTGGGACACATTGTAATCAGTCTAGATACAGCCACCTTAAGTTTTGTAAACAATAATAAAGGCGTGCAAAGGTTGCCGGTCAAGAAAGGGTCTTTAAGATCTCTATTCAGTTAGAAACTTGATGTCCTGATTTGTTTTGTTATCAGAAAAAGGAGTGTTTTTCATGGGAAACTCGGCATTGAAAAAAATTCAATATGTCGTATTGGCATTCTAAAATTAGCTCACAAGGTAAAGACGTTCTATATCTTTGAAAACAAGTGCACGTGCTAGAATTGCAATGTGGGATTGAACAAACTGCATTGTGGTATAGATTCACTGCGCAGAGGCTGCTGGTTAGAGCAGAGTCTTTAAAGACGTAGTCGTAGCTTAAAGACCCTGTGCTCCCCATGATCCTATGGACGTGCACGAACCATCAAAACATCATATGGCCGTAAAAGACATAAAACTGGGAACATAAATAGCTGCAGGGAACGAAAGCTTCATAATCCTTCAAATTATTTTCAGGAATATTTGTTGTTTCAGTTCAAAAGAGATGGCATAACAACGTTCATTTGAAGATTGAAAAGACAATACAGTTTCACGATTGCTAGGCCAAAACGACTTTCATACAGTATGAAAGTCACTGTGAGACCGTGAAGGATCTTGGGGAGCACAGGGTCTTTAAAATAATCAAGCAGTATCTCAAAAGATAGCTAAGCCTTTCAACTAAATGGTGATACAAAGAATGTGTCGATAACTTTTGATTTCAGGAAGCAAGGTGTGATCCAACTCATGAATTGTTTTTGGGTCACCCGGTACGTTTCTTGAAGAGTAAACAAGTTTCGGTAATTCCAGATCGAACAAACCTTTTATTGCTTCTGCATTCGACGTCATCACAAATAGCTTGGTCAGCCAAAGACACCAATGGCTATTTTCCTGTCCCCATATCAAAGCAGCAACAGCCAACAACTTGCCATAACTTGACAATATCAGGATTCGAAGCAAGCTCTGAAAACTAACAAGAAAAATTCAGGGCCTCAAAAAGTGACAAATTTGATAAGGGAATTGGTCCAATAGCCTTGCGACGCAGGTTATCGGTCAATTGGATTGTTAACTGATTGAATAAAATATGCAGCACAAATTTGAAGATACTGTAGGCTAATGATTAGAACAATGAAAATGTGTTTGTTGCGTGTGGTACCATCAAAATTAAACGACAATATGATAAATAAATGATTAAAATACCATAAAATAGCGTAGATGTAAAAAACATGACGTTTCGAGCATGTACTCGTTATCAAGTCGTTATCGTTATCTTGATAACGAGTACATGCTCGAAACGTCGTGTTTTTTACATCTACGCTATTTTATGGTACCTTAATAATTTATTTATTATATTTTCGTTTAATGATTAGAACGAAAAGGACCAGCGAAACAAGGTTGTATCAACTTAAATGTAGATAACATTTAGATAAAATTTAGATACTTCCGCCAGAATTTTAAGAATCAACATTTTCTCCGTTTGCGAAACTTAACGAGAGAAAGCACTACCCATAAAGTACTTTGGTGGGTAAAATACATTCACCTTTTGGAAAATTGTAGTACCGGGTGACCCAAAGAAAAATGAACCGAGAAGATCTGTTCCACAAAATAGAACAAATAGACCGAACTGAGTGATTATTATGTAGCTAAAAGACAAAGCTGCATTACCATTATTTTGTGGGATTTTTATCGACATTGAAAACTGGCAAAAATAAGGATTTAGTGAAAACAGGCAGTTCTAAATCTAAACCCGTTGAAATTCATCAAATACAAGGGATCGATTTCGATCAGCTGCAGAGCAACGACACAATGAGAATGTCATCCTGGGAATAAGCAACTCAAATTGGATGCATCCAAACAATCCCCTTGTGGTATAACAATTTTCTTAAGTTCGGAAATAAAAAAGTTCTTTTCGTTATTGAGAATTATTTGCATGCACTGGGAATTTCAGTTTGACATGTCTATTCCCAAGCTAATGCGAAAAGCATTCTTTACTGTCTCATAATGATAAAATCGATCCTCTGTTTTTGATGACTTTCGACGGATTTTGATCTGCCTGTTTTCAATAAATCCTTATTTTCGCCGGTCTGCGATGTGCGATGTCGGCAAAAATAGCAAAAAATAATAACGATATAGCCTAGTCATTTAGCTACTGGGCAACGTTTAAATTATTGATTTCGGTCAATTACTCTATTTATATGCAAAGAAATAGATTTTCTCGGTTCACTTTTTTTTGTCACCCGGTAGGTAATCTAATATACCGATTATAAAGATTCATATTTTGATCAATCGATGAAAGTCTAACATAAATTTAGAGACCAAGAAGGTCAGGTATTTTTGTCACCATTTCGTTGTCGAAGTAGCGATCAGAATATCACATTTTTATAAAGCTTTCTTTGGGCCTAAGGAAAATGCTGGTCGATTTTTTACCTTCTAGACAGCCTTAATAATGTTTGTTACATGTATGATAACTAATGAATGGATTGCCTTGAGCTCCAGGTCCATTGTCTTAGTATTACAGTATTAAAGATTTGTCAGTGAAACATTGACTATCTTTCGCATACCGGGTGACCCAATAAAACTTTTTGAAAAATCACCAAAATTTGATTATATTATTGATCTTAAAAGTTTCTTTTCTACAGTTGCGTCAAGGAACAAATTAATTTCTGTTGGGATTGTTATTTTATTCCTGCGGGAAATTAACGATGAAATTGTAGCTGCAACAACCATCTTTTGAGCAATTGTACCGGGTGTCCCAAAAAACTGTATACAATTTTGAAAAATTTTGACGCCAAGAGTTTTCGTCAAATCCCCTCAAAGCTATTTTTCTGCTAACCCTCAATGGATGCATTACATTTTGATATTTTTCTGATACCTTTAGGTAACTTGGTTCCAGAGCAATAAATCAGCAAGTGTAAAATTTCCTCACAAGCCCAAACCAGAGCTAACGATTCTAGAGAAGAGCTAACGATTCTAGGGAAGGCAGAACCATGTCGGCCCTCGACATCCAAAGCTAAACCGAGAGTCAAGGGACAAAGGGACATATTACATTATCATTAATCAAGACATTTCTTTTCTTTTACTTTACTTAAAAATTGTAATTTTAACAATAACTGGTTCATTGTAGTAAAGGTAAAGAATTCCCTTGACCAATACGAAACAGTGATACATTTTGTCACGGAAAGTCTTTGATTTAGTTTTCTTCAATTAAAATCAATAGCAAGTAATTTGCTGAGAATATCGAGGGTTGCCATGCTTTAGGGTTTCTTGCCTTGTCAGGGGTATACAGCGGAGGCTCTGGTTTGGGCCTAAGAGCAAATATTGCGTTTGTTGATTTACAGCTCTGCAACCAAAGTCCTGATAACGGTAAGAAAAATATCAAAACTTAGCTTAGCTATTGAGGGTTAACATACAAATTTGCTTTGGGTAATTGGTTGTAAGCTCTTGGTGTCAGAATTTTCCAAACTTGTATACAGTTTTTGGGACACCCGGTATTTTACAAAACATGGTATTTTGAACCAAAAAGGAATTTCTTGTGATTTTATATCAAAAATCGAGTCCTACATGGCTTTTCCAACGCAAGCAACCAATTTAAGTGGTGGTGGTGTGAAATAAGAACTCAAGTTGATAACCTACTCTTACGATGTTATAGTATGCTTCAGGTAACGTGTAAAAAGACAAATTCTAACACATTCAGAGACACTTCAAGACTTTGGAATATCTCTCATTTCAATTTGGTCCTTGACACTACTGCACAAAGAGGAGTTTTCAAGATCATATCAAATCAAATATATCAAATTCTTGAAATTTTTGTAAAATGTTTCATTTTTTTTAGGTCACTACGATCACTCTTGCGGCACCTAAATGTTAACAATTACTTATGCAAACTGCCAACAATTAGGACATTGGGCTTTGGACTCGAATCACTGTCTTTTAGAGGTAGTTTCCTCTGGAACACTCTTGATGACAGTATCAAACAAGAACCAACACTATCGGCTTTGAAGGTTACTGTAACCCTTCATACAGCGATTAAGAAACTCTACTTTTCACGGCCGTTCCTTAAACTATACCAAACAAACTTATATGTTATTCGAAGCAGAATAAAACGTAGTATACCATAAAAATATAACCAGTTGATTAAATAAAAATGCAAATGATTTATTCCAGATTTTAGGCGAAATTGACCACCCTTGCGGAAAAATCTTGGTGTACCTCATCGGGCATTGTTCGACCAAGACTATCTATTTACCTAAGACTTAAGGTCCTGAACTGCAAAAGGGTGTCACGAATTTTTGATAAAACGTACTGTCTAGAAATAATGCAATTTTAAATTAATGTTAATGTCTGAAATGTCTTTTTTAACTTTTAAACCCTTATAAAAGTCGGACCAGTGGATCTATCATAAATCACTGACACCCTTTGGTAGTTATATGCTTTGTGACCCTGTATGCCAAGTGTCAAGCGATTTGATTGGCCCGTTAGGTACACCAAGATTTTTTAGTACCCACCAGTACCCCGGAATCTTGTTTCGAGAAATCAAGCTTTTATCAAATTGAAGCAGAACGTGCGGGAAAAACGATTATGCTTGAAAGTGCAAACATAAAGCCGCAGGTCAAGCAATAANCAGGCCTCCGAAGGTGATATTTTTATGACTCAAGAAAACACCTTGCAATATGGTTTAAGATCTGTTAGATATGCAGGTGCCAAATGCTGGAACAACATTCCCTATGTCATCAAACAATCTCCTTCAGTTACAAGCTTTCGCTGGAAACTCAAATTACATATGTTCTCCACAAAATATCAACTTTAACTTTTGTATTGTTTATAGAACCATGAAGATGTAACCATGGGCTGTGTTGTGTGGGGTTGTGGGATTGATGGGAGTGGCTGTTATGTGGCCCTAACTCTCTCTCTTTCTTTTGGGAGGGGGTGCGGGTTGTGTGGCAGTTGTTTTTGTTGGTCCTGGTGCTTCATGCTGAGCAGCCTGTGGTGTGATCACTAAAATAATAGGTTTTTATTACAGGGGGTGCTCTCTCCTCGATTAGTTTATCTACTGAGAGAGCTCCTCCTTTAAGAAATTCTTTCATGCAAATCTCTTAGTTGTGTACCATCATATATGTATTTTTTTTGTCTTCTACCTATTTTGCTGTGTAAATTTATATTATATGTAACCTGTTGTTGTTTTGTTAGAAAGATTTGTATGTTGGAATTTTAAAATGAAAATGAACTGAACTGAACTGAATCAAAACTTTACTTTTTCTGCTTTGGAAAGGTTTCCTTTCTGACCGTGTTGCATTCGAATTCAACGTCGATTCGAATTCAAGCTAGTTAGTCGAAACGGCAGACCAATAATTTTACGTCCTTAGGTGGTCGTCAAGGAGCTTTTTACCAGCATGCTTTGCAGCAAAACACAACACAGTCTTTGGAGCTGCCATCTTTAGCGTTATTATCTATTACCTTAAATTCAAACAATGAACAAGTCAGAACATCATGCAATGCATGTGTTAGAACAAATAACATACTTTGACATCTATGTTGAACAGCACATGACGATAAGCTTGAGATTTGTGTAACAGTGTATCCAGAAGTATCAACACATTATCATATTCCACATACTTGTCAACAATGCTCTGGCAAGCAATCTGAAAAGTAATTATTGCGCAGTTATATATCATTTATTTCAGAACATTCATCCAGACAAGGTAAATTGAATTTTGTTAATTTTTTCCACATTTGGTATATACATACGGTATGTTGTTCTTCTTTGTAAAACTGTTGTATTGTTTAATAATTAATTGAAATTGTATATATGTTTTGTAACTAAAAATAAAGGAGACTTAAAAAGCGAAACTGTTTCCTCTAGAGATAGGGCAAGGATCCAATTTACGAGGAATAAGATACTGATTACAAAAGCAAACATAATTTGATTAATCTACGAAAGCCAATTAGTGAATTGTCAAGGCAAATTTTGCAGCTGAGAATATGGCTGCTGAAAATAACTTGTTTACCATGCTCTCATTGAGAATGGGCAAGCTTGATGTTTATTTTTATCCTAATTTTCCTTTGGATTTGACATTTTATTTTTATTTATCATTGTTGTTAGCAGCTTGATTGAGCTCTACATATAATTAAGATATTATGTGACTATTTTTAATTTATTTTTCTATTTTGTTCATTGATAAATTGATAATGATGCATGTATTTTTATAAAAAAAGCTATTAAAACATATGATTGTTAATGCAGGTGTCCAGTTAAGCCCCGAAAGTTCGTATTCACTAATACAAATTGCACAGATCATACAATATTGATTCGTATTGCACAGATCATACGATATCATACAATATTATCAATACGATATATACGATATTATACGATGAGATTATACGATATTGATTCGTATTGCACAGATCATACGTAATAGGTTTTTCACTGGCAGTAAAAATAAGGGGCCGCACACATATCGATTCTTTCACGCAAAACGTCAAATTGACGTTTGGGGGGGAGGGGGTAACAGCACTTGACGTTTTCAAAATTCAGTAATATCGATTTTTTTCTGATGTTTTTTTCATACGATTTTTCTTACCATTTCCTTGTATCTATCAATGTGAAAGGTTCCCAACTGTAGCAGAACTGCCATACGTAGCCTCTGATAACAGCTTAGGCCAGATAACGAAACACAAATTTACAATTTATAAATAATCTAATAATCATGAATCCCGTAACTCACACTCAACCTCGTTCTTCGTAAACATTTCACATGAAAACGAGGCCTCATTGAAAAAGATGGCTTCCAAAACACACATGGACATTTTTCTCTCCTGGCATGTACGGAAGGGAAGACCGCATTTATTCTCCAAGAAAAGGTTTGTTTTCGTTATATAACTATTTACTACTGTAGATATTCCGCCCCCGATGTTATGCCTCATTAATAAGGTTTTAGGCCACTTTCTTGGAATCGGTAAAATTTATATCGATTTTCAATGGGACGTTTTGGGGGGGGTGGGGGTAATTTGAAAACGTCCATTTGACGTTTTGCGTGAAAGAATCGATATGTGTGCGGCCCCTAAATGAATAAATACTTATAGTAATAAAAAGAAAGAACCTAGAGTTAAATGTTACTAATGTAGTTTCAGTCTTTTACTTTATTAGTTACACACTTACAAAAACTATGCTAGAATATATACATACATATGATATACAAATAAAAAAGATTAAATTATGAAAATTGTGTCAAAGATAGACTTGTTCATATTCCTTGTTTTATTTATTAATATTAGAGTGTGTCATAGCACATTCCCCTACACATTTAAAAGTCTTACACATTGCTTGAGCTTTATTGTTCCGGCTGCATACTGTATGAACAGAGATTCTGCAATGGATCCGCACTCAATACACACAANTTTTTTCTCCTGGCATGTACGGAAGGGAAGACCGCATTTATTCTCCAAGAAAAGGTTTGTTTTCGTTATATAACTATTTACTACTGTAGATATTCCGCCCCCGATGTTATGCCTCATTAATAAGGTTTTAGGCCACTTTCTTGGAATCGGTAAAATTTATATCGATTTTCAATGGGACGTTTTGGGGGGGGTGGGGGTAATTTGAAAACGTCCATTTGACGTTTTGCGTGAAAGAATCGATATGTGTGCGGCCCCTAAATGAATAAATACTTATAGTAATAAAAAGAAAGAACCTAGAGTTAAATGTTACTAATGTAGTTTCAGTCTTTTACTTTATTAGTTACACACTTACAAAAACTATGCTAGAATATATACATACATATGATATACAAATAAAAAAGATTAAATTATGAAAATTGTGTCAAAGATAGACTTGTTCATATTCCTTGTTTTATTTATTAATATTAGAGTGTGTCATAGCACATTCCCCTACACATTTAAAAGTCTTACACATTGCTTGAGCTTTATTGTTCCGGCTGCATACTGTATGAACAGAGATTCTGCAATGGATCCGCACTCAATACACACAAATTTCTCTTTTCCCGCGCTCGCAGCTTCCGCCAGTCTGTCCGCCATTGCAAGAAAGAAAGCTAGTACTGTAGTTGTTGTTGTTGTACCGTTGAATCATTGCTGTTGTTGTTGTTTCCTTCAGTTCATTTGTGGAACTCAGCTCGAGGTTTTCAGCAATGGTTGACAGTTGGAGCCAGCTGTGGGTGAAAGAACAGAAAGATTTTGCCGAATTTAGAGCCGTGTTTGAGTTTTCGTAGACCTGTCATTGCTTAAAATAAAGGTATACAAGTTGCAAGAGCATTTAATCATGTCAAAGACGCTTGCACGACTACTTCATAGAAGTTTAAGCCTCAATTTGAGAGCAAATTCGAGGTCTTCAAATTTGGGCCTAAATACCTTACCAGGCACAATGTTTTGCTGTGAAAGGAATGGTAGGAGGCAGTTGTCCTCAAGCACAGATCAGATAAAAAGTGATGAAGTTATAACATCAAAAGATATGAGGAAATTACTGAAAGCGTATGTTGGAGGAGCAAGATACTTTTTTGAAGAAGCAACGTCAGACGATGCCTCGTCTGGATCATCACTCATAAGAGAAGTGACCTCACAAGATGAATTAGAGACAAGATCAATGAAAGACAGCATTAGAGAAGCTGTTATTCCACTTGGGGATAATCCAGATGTTAGAGATAAATACCTGACATTCTATAAAACTGTTCGCATTGGTAAATTGCTAGAAGACATGGACACTTTGGCAGGCCTTGTTGGCTACAAATATTACAAAGGCCCATCAGAATATGAAAACAGAGCACCATTTGCACTGGTAACTGCAAGTGTAGATAAATTCAAGTTAAAGGAAAGCTTCATCAGATCTGATAGAAATATAAGAATGACTGGTTTTGTGTCATATGCAGGGAAAACATCTCTAGAGATCACAATTCATCTTGGTAAGATAGAGTGCAATTTTAGAGCCATCGACGATCTGTTCTGAAGTTTGGATCCTCCTTTGCTTTAAATTATGTGATCTTTGATCAAAAATTAAGATATTTTATTAGAGTTAATTAGAATAATTTATGACAAAATTTTAGCATTTTTTTCCAGCATTAAAGGGGCCTGTGCAAGATAGATCCTTTGCGGGCGTGCATGCAATCAAAACAAAAATAAATGCTGGCAAGGGCTTCATGTATGCAACTTCTAAGGTCCTGAATTGTGTCGCCTATGCTATGGGATCTTATAAGTACATTTCAGGACCTTAGAAGTTGCATATGAAGCACTTCCCAAAGTCGTTGTGCGTGAACGTTCTTTTATCGCACGTTTCCTGCTTGGCCTTCGTCCAAATGTTATATGTTGACTCTGAAAAGTACACCACATGTCGAGCTTCTCACCGCTTCGGTCTTCCCAGCTTACTGCTTGTCCCTGACATGATGCTCTTTCAAACAAAATCTGGTAACATCAGACAAGCTGCTAGGCGGCAGCCATCTTACTTTCTGATAATCAGAAAGTCAACTTCGGCGCGCAAAGGATCTATCTTGCACAGGCCCCTTTAAGCCAGACTGCTAACTTTGCAAAGTTCACACAGAAGATTTCTTTTCCAAGGGAACGATAAATGTGTGTGTGGGTGAGCTTTCAAAACTGTTTAGTAATTGGTTAAATGTTTGCTAAATACTTCATCGTTTGGAAAACTTCAAATCTTATAAAAAATGTGTGCATGAAATTCCTTGAAATAGCGCTAGTGCGCTTGAAGATTTGAAGTGCGGACAAAATTCTTCCGGGCGATAGACAAAGTTAGCAGTGTGGGCATCAAGCACTTGCAACCAACCTTGCAATTCCTTTTTGCTACATGCACAGCAACCAATCACGTTGTGGTTTCAAAATGCTGAAAATTTTGTATCAAAAAAATTATTTTGAATAAGAGATTGATGTTTCTTTGCTTCTCAAGAAGAGTTCTAAAGTAGTAAAAATCAGTTTAATGAACAATGTTCCATGGTTGTACATTTCCCTCAGCATAGTCAGAATTTGAGTGTCCTCATTTTACACAATTTTACTCTGAAGACGCTTCTTACTGTATTTACAGATCAAGAAAATGACAACGCAAGAAAGCGAATTGCAGAGGCAACCTTTGTCATGGTTGCGAGAGATCCAGTCAAAAACAAAGGGATGATTGTGAACAGGTTGCTGCCGGCATCAGAAGAAGAACAATCTATATTTGCAAAGAGCGAGCAGATCAGGAAAGATAAACACCTCACAGGAGCACAATCACTCTTCAAATCTGCCCCAACAGCAGATGAAAGGAATATTATTCATGAACTATTTTTGAACACATTAGATCCCAAGAAATCGACATTCC
The DNA here is from genome assembly GCA_004194415.1 of Aurelia aurita. NCBI lineage: Eukaryota > Metazoa > Cnidaria > Scyphozoa > Semaeostomeae > Ulmaridae > Aurelia > Aurelia aurita. The sequence goes on from REGM01000070.1 coordinate 995,982, forward strand.
ACAGCAGAGTGAAACCAGAGAATACTGTATGGATGGAGCAAACAAGGTTAAAGAATATCATCATTTGCCATCCACAGGTGAGCACAATTTCAATGATTGGAACAGGTTAGCTAGCTCCTAATTAAGCTAATTGCCTTAAGCCTGATTTCCAGTTAGTGGAATTTTCCGAGCGGACGGGACTTCTATTGTTTGCAAGAGAAAATGTGGCTTTAATTATCTGAATAGAAAGTTATGGCTGAGCGAGATTTTATTTATAAAATACTGCCTGCTCTGAAAATTTCACTTACTTGAAATTAGCCTTTAGTGATGGTGATACATTTTCTCTAGATACTGTATTACTCGATAAGTGCTTTACTATGATTTATCCCACAAACTATCTTATCCAAAGAATCATAACTTCTCTCGTGCTACTGAAAAGTGATAAAGTAAAGTGTTAGAGCTTGGAAATGTTAAAGAAATTCTATTATACTGTAGCTTTACGTCTTTAATATCTAAGCAATTTGAAGCTAATCTTCTACAGATGTGTCACAGGACATGCAATCTTTGTTCATGCATTCATTTTGAAGAATTTCTCTAGCTTATTCATCAAAATGCTATGAAAAGAAACTATATTCTGCTCAATCTTGTACATCTTTCCATATAATACTCTTTAACATTGTACTTTCCTTCAACATAGTATAACAGCAATTTTGTATGCAAACAAGCAAGCTCTTTAGATATGAATTGTTCTTGTTTCATTCTAACCTCTTTCAGCTTCTTTAGTGACTCGAATTTTCTTGACTTGACTTTGCTTTACTTTGTTCATTTCTTGACTGCACTGATGTGACTTACAAGAGTTTTAAAAGCTCTTGTTCAACCTGGATGCATTGCAGTGATTTACAGTAGCGTGAAGACATTTTCTCATTGGTTTACTAAACTTTACAAAGCTAGATTCACCCCTCTATTTTGTTCTTTTCAACTTATTTTAGTCAAGAAATGTCTACAACAAGATATTTGGTGGATTTTTGATGAGAGAAGCATTTGAGCTTGGCTGGGCTACAACTTGTGTTCATGTCAAAACAAAACCATCAATAGTTTGCATGGATGACATCAATTTCAGGAAGCCAGTTGAAGTTGGATCATTATTATTTTTGTCTAGTCAAGTAAGCAAAATTTCAATCAATTTGTTTTACTTATACACAGTATTGAAATTATTCTTTAAAAGGCATGTACGGGGTGTCTCAAAAAATTCCTCCTGTTTAAAAAAGCACCAAAAACTCGATTATCATTCCTATTCGTACATTTCCTTTTAAATCTGCTTGGCCAATGAAGATCCAATTATCTTTGAAGATGATAAATTCTTTTTCTATATACTCAAAGGGTATAGAATGAGATGCTTTCAGTCCGATGCTTTTGCAAGATTCCTTCTTTGGTAAAAAGTTTCCAAGAGTTAGAGAAAATCTTAGACTTAAGCAAGCAAGGCCCTTATTGACCGAGTGGCGTTGGGAGCGCTCGCCAGAATATGGGCAACCAGAATATAGGCAACAGCCAGAACCGGGACAAAAATGGACTGAAATGTTTATGTCGTTAGGTGGTTGTCAGTGAGCTTTTTACCAGCATGCTTTTCAGCAAAACACAACAGAGTCTTTGGAGCCGCCATCTTTAGCGTTATTGTCTATTATCAACAATTGAAGAAGTTTCTAATGACATGTATTTGTATGCTATTACGTTTTCTGATTTGGTTATTCCTGCTAGCAGTGGGGTGGGGCAGCTTTATAGCTTGCTATCATATCTGCATCTGCTAACTGTCACCTTTTACACTTTAGGCCACACAAGTTGCTTCACTATCTCTTATTTTCCATATATCGGCAGATACTAAAAATCATAGTGGTGAAATTGTATCTCTTTGTTTATTATTCGTCATTTCTTGTGAAAGACCAGATAAGGAAAGCTCAATATCTTCTCTTGCATCTCTGAAGTTTGTTCCTTGCAGTCTAAATATTATCCTGATTTTATCGAAGCTCAAAATGAAACAATCGAAGTCCAAAGTCGATATCCATTGTGTCCTCCCACTTAAAATAATCAGTTCGGGATACAAAGAAATACAAAGTTATGGCCCGCCATTGTTACAAGGTTATCGTTAATGTTGTTATTGCGAAAGGGTCATGAACTGGCTTTCGCTTAATTTGGTTAGATCTTTGGAGACTTCCGGGTCGTATTGCATGCAATACAATCTTGCATGCTACATGCTCGAAGGCTTATTGGGTGGGTAGATACTCTAAAAGCCTTCAGGACTAACATTACCAAAGTTAGGTTCTTCTTAAGTGACCTTCGCCCTAATATCACTGCAGTTTCCAGTAGAATTGGAATAAGTTAATATTGATCTCCGGAGTCTTAACATGACAGAACTCGAGTTTTAACATGATAGGAGATGGATACGCGATGACAACGGTTAGATAGAAATAAGATAGAAAATGAGGCATAACAGGGCTGTGTCGTCAGAAATTTTCAGTGACGAAAATGTTCAGTGATTTTAAATCGTGGTGACCAGTTTTCACCGAATCGAATTTTTTTCTCAGTTAAGGTTGCTGTACCCTTTCAGTGACCGTAACTCGGTTAAACTACATCGTTCGATTTGTCGTTATTTCTTCTTCGTAATTTGAACAGCATTTTGGCAAACTTGCAACTCCTAGCTTTAAATTGCTTAAACTTTGCTGGAAAATAAAGAGAAATTCCTTGCAATTGTTAGAAATTGTAAAGATGCAATTCCTTGAAATTGTTAGAAATTGTACAGAGATGTGCGTGCTATGCAAATATCTAAAAAATCACGAAATTGATCGGATAAAGAATTTTATGGTCCTGAAGGGGTATAGTAATGGTAGCTAACTATCATTTTCTCTTTCATTTTCTTAGATTGTCTTTACTGAGGGTAATTACTTGCAGACAAGAGTTCACGCAGAAGTGCTAGACCCAAAAACTGGTCATATCGACACAACTAACGTCTTCCATTATCATTTTACTTGCGCTAAAGAGTTTCCTCAAATCATTCCAATGAGTTATGGTGAATATATGTTGTATTTAGAAGGACGGAGACATTCTATGAATCATTTGGAACATGAAGAACAGAACGTTTGAAACATAGTTTGATGAGTAAACATGAGATGGCAGTAACTTTTAAATTTTATTATAGATCCTAAAAGGAAGAATGTAGCTTTTAAGTTTTATTTATATAACAGAGCAATGTGCTTGATAAGTTTTCCTGACTTGTCAAAGCAAAGTCTACTGTTAAAACCCCCTTTTACGCTTAAATGTAGTTTGACGAGCTCTTGTTAGGTAGCATTTAGAAAGTTCAGTGCTTGAAAAATCACCGAAATTCGAAAATCCTTCCAGTGTTTAATTTCATAGCTTTATATAGCTATGTATATATATATCCTAGTCATGCCTTCCATTGGCGAAATTTCGTGGGCACCTGGATTTTATTTTTATATTCTCATAAAATTGAAAATAACAAACAATTACAAAACGATACCAACAGGGAGCATGGAAATACACAACAACCCTGCGGCCATTACACTTAACATAGAGACACAAATATTACAAAATAACTAAATATAAAGGAGAAAAATTTTGCACGAGAGAGGAGGCTTTTACAACAACTTATTGGAACCGTTCTGATGCCTGAATGAATATTAATGTTGCCTGGATTTGAAGCATATATACTACGAAATTGCAAAGAATTGTTGTCAGGTCCATCTTTTTGGCTATTCAAATTCTTTAACGTGAGTGATTATGCGAGAAGGAAATATCGTGTTATGATTTAATGCACGAATCGAACATTAACGTGAACAAGTAAAGCTAACGCTGCTCTTCCCGGGCAAGATCTACGATGTCAGATACAATAAATGGTTCAAAATACAATTTTCAAACTGTGATTTCAAAATCTTTGTCCAGCAGGAGCATAATTGCTATTATTGCTAAAATAATTTGGCCTTTGATATAACTGAAAAAGAAAAAATTTGAAAGACCAGTAGCAAAACCAAATTTTGCCGAGTTTTCAAACATTGAAACTTTATTCTGGCTCTTCAGGTAGGTCCTGTCTAGACTTATTACATGAGTCCTTGTTTTCGCTCCATTCCCCCCTAACCATACCCCCACAATACCCATTCCGCTGCAAACAAAGCCTTCTTTGCCTTGGAAGTGCGGACCAAAACAAGCTTTTAGTCAGTGTTTTGCGATCATTACGCAATCTCATCGTCCGTTGAGTTTTTAACCAATCAAATCACGTAAAAACGGAAATACGCAAGCTGATTCGCGGCTCATTTTTTTGAGCAGATTCAAAAATTAGTCTCAAAATAATGTATGAATGATTATGAGTCCAAGTTTTAGCGGAATATGACTGTAACAATAAATAACAATTCAATTCAATGGAGCAAAACTTTGAATCATATCATNAACCATACCCCCACCATACCCATTCCGCTGCAAACAAAGCCTTCTTTGCCTTGGAAGTGCGGACCAAAACAAGCTTTTAGTCAGTGTTTTGCGATCATTACGCAATCTCATCGTCCGTTGAGTTTTTAACCAATCAAATCACGTAAAAACGGAAATACGCAAGCTGATTCGCGGCTCATTTTTTTGAGCAGATTCAAAAATTAGTCTCAAAATAATGTATGAATGATTATGAGTCCAAGTTTTAGCGGAATATGACTGTAACAATAAATAACAATTCAATTCAATGGAGCAAAACTTTGAATCATATCATCAGTCTAGGTCCTGTCCCCTAAAAAATACTTGTAAAAATGACTTGCTTCCACACTATGATTGCTCATCATGTAAAGCTTTCTTAGTTTATTGCTAATTAAATTTTAAGTCAAAGATTATATCTCACTAAGTAAGTAATTATAATACATTTATGTAGATTTTTGCAATAGCATTTATTCAATTTGACCACTTGAAATGATGTCAATTTTATATCAATCGATTAAATTATTATTATAAATGTAGCACTATAGTTCAGCGATCGAGTAAACATCGTATTGTTAATTTATGAACTCGTAAAAGCAACAAACTAGTCGTTGTGTTTATTAAATTCATGAAATGATTTCCTTTGACGCAGGTTGTAGTAAATTTTTACGTCAGCAGACACATGAAGACAACAGACTTCAGTTATGCATTTATTATAAACATTTACAGTATCTGAATACGACTTGGTGGGACCTGTGTCATTCGAAAATATTTAGCAAATGTTTCTGTTGATCAGCGCAGATCAGATCAGATCATCATGAGGAAAGGGAAGATAAATGACAAACATGTGTCCCTTGATTGTAGAAATTCAGTTTCTTTACAAGAGAAATGATGCAGTCGTTATCATTCTATAGGTTAAAACGTGAAAAATACGATGGACTACGCCAACTTGTAGGCTAATTCAATAACGTTTCTTCAATTATAGAAACACCATAGTTATAACAATTGAATTTAATAGTAGGAAGTCTGAGTCTGGAGTGTACTTTCAGGGTTTCTTTACTTTTTTGTCATCGAATTACTGCTGTCTTATAAACGAGCTTCTTGTACAAAAGTGTATTACACCTATTTTTTATGAGAAACTAAGAATTTGAGCCAGTACTGAAAGTTTCTTAAAATTATTAAATTTTGAGTACTCGCAGTTTCTTACGAGTTTCTTACGAGTTCCATAACAATCTTTACGATTACTTCCTGTGCCCTCGTGAACATTTCAAAACGAAATTTTTTGAAGCATTTCCTGTATTTAGACATTACTCAAGTACCTTCTGAGTAATATGATACAGGAAACAAGTGACAATAAAGTAAAAATATGCTGAGGATTTTTTTCCCAGTACTGGAGTTTCTTAATTTTTTAGCAATCTGAGAGTTGACTTTCTTATAAGCAGTTTCTTACAAAAAAGATGCGTGTAGGATTGTTCATGATCTTTCTTTCGTGGAGGTAAATTATATTTGTTTGCTGTTGCAATCCAGCTGATAACATCTCAATTACAGTTACAAAAAATACAGATAAGATGCCACATTAAAAAATATTTACATTCCCCCCAACCCCCCTCCCTTCAAATCCAATCATTTATGAAAACTTTTTGATACTATCCTTTTATGACTTGTTACAATGGTAACGAATGAATGTAGCAAAGAATTTATTTTATCAGTTTCTAAAGTCTTTAATCAGCCACAGATTACTATTAAGTACTCTTTATCTTGTTCTGTGGTAGCAACGAAAATTAAAGTTAGTCATGTTTATATGAACGAATAATTTTGGTGGCACCTCATTTTTGTTTTGTAAATCTTTATTTTGAGAATGACATATTTTTTCTTTGATAAGCGAAATACGATAGTGCCACACATACATATTCTAAAGCATTACAGTACTGCAGCCCCATGACCGCAGCTTTAACAATATTTTCTTTCAACTTCAATCTAACCTCCAGTTGAGATGAAAATATAATTTATAAGTTCTTTTTACATATTCTCATTTATAACAAACTACAAAATCTTGGCCAAAATACTTGGGACAAATGACAAAATTACACTGCTTCAGCCTTTGATTCCATGCCCCCCCCCACTCCCCCCGTTTCAACGTTGCTTGACCCAAACGCCATTCCAAGCGTATATTATCCTCTCGATATAGGAAACATCACAACAACACAGAAATTGCAAATGTCCCAGCTCTTTTTGGCCAGGATTGTAGCTCTACGAAAAACAACGAACGGAATGATGGACAACAACAAACAGGATTGAACCGGGCTAGTCCCAGTCCTTACGCAAGTGTCCTACGCAGTCCTTACGGAAGTGTCCTACGCAAGTTCTCTACTTTAGAACTAGGCTGGAGAGGAGCACTAGGAATCTTTTAAAAGCTAAATCAAAATCTTTTTAAGACTTTTCTCAAAAATAAAAAGGCTTTTAATACTTATGGCTAACACAATTTCTTTTATGAATACATGTATTGCTTTGAAAAGTGCAAGCATTTATTTCTAGTTCAACCTCGATCCCAGGACTATCAATACCTCGTTTCAATACACTGGCCTCCTGGCCCCTTTTGGCTACTTGTTAAACCCAGGCCAAACGCATGAACATTGGTTGGTAAACATTTGGATCATTGCTTTCCAAATTAAAGGTTTTCAGCTTCGATTACCCATCAAGCATTGCTGTACAAAATGGTTCTGCTTTCCACTAGCAAAATGGTATATTCTTAATCTTAACATTTTCAAAAGACACCCTACGGCAATACAGCCTGCTTGTTGATGCCAGTGCATGCTTTCGTTGGACCGAAGTAAAATCGAGATTTTCATAAACAGTTTGCCTCCTATCGGGTGAGTCAGAAAAATTTTTAGACGTTTGAAAGCCTGTAGCTCTCAAACTATTTTTCAGATTCCTATGAAGAGATAATGCTTGTATAGCTGACATATCAACTTAGATAAGAAAACTTAGTTTAAGATCTACAGAAACTAACTTTAAAATCTACAGAAACAAATGTTACAATGTCCCTACTAAAAACAACAACGGGGCAGAAATCCTTCTCGTATCGTGGTGGTAGACTCTGGAATGAGCTAAATAGATAAACCAAATTGTCAGCCTCCCTGGAAACTTTCAAGAAAAGCCTTTGGTTTTAGTTTTCTTTTTATGTTTCTTTTAGTTATTTGATTAATTTACGTGTTTTAAAGTATATTGTAATTAGGTTAGATTTTTTAGCAGGTCAGCATGTAAAACAGTATAATATTTACTGATAGTTTATAAACCTGGATAAATATTATAAAATGAAATGAAAAATAGTTTGCGAAAATCGGTCGTATCGTTCTCAAATTACCAGCGATGTTATAAAAATGCTTAATCTCAAAATCCTTCAAAACAAGCCTAAAATCCTTGGTCAAATTTGCTAGCAATCCAGCATCATGATAATAGGAAATGGACAAAAAGGCTGAATGACAGCCCAAGTGTATACGATTGTGCAGCAGCCTCTCTATATACCGATTAAATGTTTCAGCGATAAGATAGACAGATAGAGTTTGATTATGATAGCTGTGGGGCTAAATTGCTAGCAAATTTATCAATGGTTTTAGGCCTGTTTTAAAAGATTTTGAGATAACGCATTTTTATAAAATCGCGTATAATATGAGGAAGATATGAATGATTTTGACCAACTAAATTTTCTTATCTAAGCTGATATGTTAGCTACACAAGCGTTATCAGTTTATAGGAATCTGAAAAATGGTTTGAGAGCTATAGGCTTTCAAACGTCTAAACATTTTTCAGAAAAATGATGCACGCATTTTAACGTTTTCTACATAGAATCAGAAGCGATGCAATTTGAAGACATTGAATGTAATTGTGAGCATAGGGCTCAAATCTTTCAAATCTTTAAAAAGGTGGGTGTAAAATTCTAGTACATTTTTCTTTGAATTTAATGGCTTGAAACGAACTTAGGTACTTTGCTTAAAATTTGCCGTGGACATTTTTTGATATCTTGATTATTTTCAAAATGGCGGCGTTTTTATTTGTGTTAATGTGTTGCATCGCATCTATGCTGCTGTAATATAACGCACCTATCCTGTAATTGTGTTGCATCGCATCTATTATGGTAAAGTTTCATAATATAATACCCCCTTGCTCTTGCTCTGTCCCTTTCAAGACAATCTGTCTTGCTATACAACATACGAACCTCTAATCTGGGTCCGGGGGATAAAAATCATAGCTAAGAATAACTCCCAGTGCAACATAAAAAGCCTTTTCTTGCATTTGTATTGAAACAGTCCTGAAAGATTAAAGTTCGTTATATTTCTTTCTCTGTATGTCTACATGCTTTAGCTTTAGCTCTGTGCTCTCGATTTACCTCTAACAACATGATTTTGACCACAAATGACTTTTGGGTGGCCTAATGATAACTGTGTACACTTTCAATAAAAATTCCTTTTGGGATAGAAAAATATGATATCTTTGCATTTCAATTAAGTCAAATAAAGCTATTTTTATTCTTATATTTAGTACCAAAATTTGACCGATATTTACCAAGCTTATGAAATTAAACAGAAGATAACGTTTCATACATTTCATGGTCACAAAAGTGGAAAATCTTTTTATTTTATAACTTTTATAACTTAAAAGACCCATTGCTAACCATGATCCTTTGTGGTGCCAAAGTCGACTTTGATATTATCTCAAAGTCATTTCTGGCCTAGGTTCTCTTTGTTTCGCTTTTTAATTCGGCGCACAAAGGATCATGGTTGACAATAGGCCTTTAAGTTAAGTCGACCTACCACTGGAAAAAGTTCATTTCAATACGATGTTAGCTTCACGATTTCTTGTAAACCTTGTTTATGAAAATCAATTTTTGTACTAGAATCATTTGCTGAACATTTTCGCCTAAGCATTTTAGTCACAGTAAATTGTTGGATAAAATCAGTAAGAGAAGAAACGAGAAAATAAACAGTGAACTAATTTGAAATATTCGACATTTATAAAAGGGTCTGGGGACAGCAATATTTTTCTGGTAAATGGCGGACACAATCTGGTAAATGGCTGCTTTAATGAACGATAAATTGAGCACTGCAAATCTGTTAGTTTTAAATTCACGGTGAAAAAGAAAGAAGTAATTGCTGAAAATGTACCCAAAAAGCTGTCCTAGGACCCATAAGCCTCGTAACAAAGGAGATACTCTCTCCAACCCATACCTCGAATCAAACAGCTTTGGTGCTTGGCGGGAAAGTATTCGTCATTCTTTCTGTTTATCAGAATAAAGGAAAAAAGAAAGCCAGGCGCCAATTATTTTCCTATAGCGTGATCATCTATAGAGAACATTAAATACAATAGGCTATATTAAGATTGCCCAGTCCCCCTGGCTAAGCCCAGTTTTAACCCTGTTGATTTCGTTCAAGCACACTGTCTGTATACTCGTTTCTTCTCTCTCTGATAAAATCTGACGATTTACTGTAATTACAGTTTACAAATTGTAAATCCAAAAATCTTGAGAAACTTGGTTAATGTCCTTGCTTCTTTCAATAAATCCTTCCAAGTTTTCTTACTTTTAATGAAGCTGTATTTGTTTGCTTAGTTTTATGGTTTGTCACAAAATTTTCATTGTAGATTTAAAACATAGGAATTAAAATGCAGAAATATTTATTACTGAAACTAGAACATTTTTAGGAGAATCTCATTACACGTTTTTATATAAGAAACTTGGATCAGCCCATGTATTAAAAGTTTCTTAATTTCGCATGAAAATTGCCGCTTTATAGTACTAAAGGTTTCTTAATTTGTTTCTTATTTTGAGTGCATGAATTATGATGTAGTTTCTAACAATGCTACAGATATGTTTCTTTTATATATAAAACATCAGTTGGGAAGAAAAAGTGTTCTGTTAGGTTCAAAACACAAAACTGGAGTTGATATTACTCAAGAATAATGGTTCAACATATTTATCATAACATCTTTGAATTTTGGTTTTAACAATTTTCTAGCTCTTTCTGAAGTTAGTACTAGGTCGTACCAGAGTTTCTTAAATTGTTGGCCATCCTAGTACTAGTTTCTTATCCCGGTTTCTTATAAACTAGTTTCTTATATAAAAAAACGCGTACTGTAGTAATGCTGCAGTTTCATATGAAATAGTGGGTACTGTATTCCGATCGGTGAAATTGCTCAAAACTACCCTATTTTGATAAGCGTCAGGCGTCGCCAGCCCAAAAAATGTGGGTGGACTTAGTATGGAATCAAGTCCTGAAAGCAAGATAAAATCTTGCTGAAAGGTATACCCAGCCATTTTTACACCGTTTTTGCTTATAAATAAATACTTCAATGAGAAAACTGGGGTGGGGACGGTCCATCCCTTCGCGACGCCACTGATCGGGGATACGTTTGTATGTTCCAACAGAAAGTATTTTTAATGCCCCTCCTAACCATAACGTGACAACAGGAAAAACCTTGTTGCTATGCTCAGAAGCAAAAGACAATTTTTTGCAAATACATCTCAGTGGCATTTCGTGGCCCCCTTGACTTACTATTAGAGCTTCCCCATGTAAGTGCCTCGGCAAATTCTACCTCGGTGATTTCCCCTGTAAAAAACGAAGCAAATTCTGTCCCTGAATACAACACTCTTCTACCCAATATGATTTTTCCTGTTTATCATTTTATTAATTTCATTTCTTAAAGCAATATTTACTTTCATAAACAGGTGACTCATTCGTCATTCCTCGATTTTCTCGGCTGAGTCCATTTGCTGAGGATAAAGTAAAGAGAGAGGAGGGGGTGTTGGCACACACCCAAGACGCGTAGGAAAATCCTTCAATGCCTTTTAGAGTATACTCGGAAGGGGAGCGATTTTACTTAGAATTAAAACTCCTCAATCGTAGCGAGATACTACGAAAGACAAGATTTAAAGTCTGTTTATTTATCNTTTAAATACAATAGGCTATATTAAGATTGCCCAGTCCCCCTGGCTAAGCCCAGTTTTAACCCTGTTGATTTCGTTCAAGCACACTGTCTGTATACTCGTTTCTTCTCTCTCTGATAAAATCTGACGATTTACTGAAATTACAGTTTACAAATTGTAAATCCAAAAATTAAGGCTAATGTCCTTGCTTCTTTTAATAAATCCTTCCAAGTTTTCTTACCTTTAATGAAGCTGTATTTGTTTGCTTAGTTTTATGGCTTGTTACAAAATTTTCATTGTAGATTTAAAACATAGGAATTGAAATACAGAAATATTTATTACTGAAACTAGAACATTTTTAGGAGAATCTCATTACACGTTTTTATATAAGAAACTTGGATCGGCCCATGTATTAAAGGTTTCTTAATTTCGCATGAAAATTGTCGCTTTATAGTACTAAAAGTTTCTCAATTTGTTTCTTATTTTTGAGTGCATGAATTATGATGTAGTTTCTAACACTGCCACGTATTTGTTTTTTGACATATATGTTGTTTTTTGTATATAAAACATCAGTTGGGAAGAAAAAGTGTTCTGTTAGGTTCAAAACACAAAACTGGAGTTGATATTACTCAAGAATAATGGTTCAACATATTTATCATAACATCTTCAAATTTTGCTTGTAACAATTTGCTAGCTCTTTCTCAAGTTAGTACTAGAGTTTCTTAAATTGTCGGCCATCCTAGTACTAATTTCTTATAAACTAACTTCTTATATAAAAATACGTGTACTGTAGTAATGCTCGACCTCGCAGTTTCATATGAAGCAGTGGGTACTGTATTCCGATCGGTGAAATTGCTCAAAACTACCCTATTTTTATAAACGTCAGGCGTCGCCAGCCCAAAAAATGTGGGTGGACTTAGTATGGAATCAAGTCCTGAAAGCAAGATAAAATCTTGCTGAAAGGTATACCCAGCCATTTTTACACCGTTTTGCTTATAAATAAATACTTCAATGAGAAAACTGGGGTGGGGACGGTCCATCCCTTCGCGACGCCACTGATCGGGGATACGTTTGTATGTTCCAACAGAAAGTATTTTTAATGCCCCTCCTAACCATAACGTGACAACAGGAAAAACCTTGTTGCTATGCTCAGAAGCTAAAGACAATTTTTTGCAAATACATCTCAGTGGCATTTCGTGGCCCCCTTGACTTGCTATTAGAGCTTCCCCATGTAAGTGCCTCGGCAAATTCTACCCAGGTGATTTCCCCAGTAAGAAAGCGAAGCAAATTCTGTCCCCGANGCTTATAAATAAATACTTCAAGGAGAAAACTGGGGTGGGGACGGTCCATCCCTTCGCGACGCCACTGATCGGGGATACGTTTGTATGTTCCAACAGAAAGTATTTTTAATGCCCCTCCTAACCATAACGTGACAACAGGAAAAACCTTGTTGCTATGCTCAGAAGCTAAAGACAATTTTTTGCAAATACATCTCAGTGGCATTTCGTGGCCCCCTTGACTTGCTATTAGAGCTTCCCCATGTAAGTGCCTCGGCAAATTCTACCCAGGTGATTTCCCCAGTAAAAAAGCGAAGCAAATTCTGTCCCCGAATACAACACTCTTCTACCCAATATGATTTTTCCTGTTTATCATTTTATTAATTTCATTTCTTAAAGCAATATTTACTTTCATAAACAGGTGACTCATTCGTCATTCCTCGATTTTCTCGGCTGAATCCATTTGCTGAGGATAAAGTAAAGAGAGAGGAGGGGGTGTTGGCACACACCCAAGACGCGTAGGAAAATCCTTCAATGCCTTTTAGAGTATACTCGGAAGGGGAGCGATTTTACTTAGAATTAAAACTCCTCAATCGTAGCGAGATACTACGAAAGACAAGATTTAAAGTCTGTTTATTTATCCATTTATGGTATGAGGAAAAAGTATGGGGAAGGAAAGAGATTGCCTTAATTAATCGTTCTTTCATCGTTTCAACGCAACGAGGCGTAGATGTATACAAGGGTTACTTGTAACCATGAGAAGCATATACACCCCGCGATACACCACAGTCATAAGCTACCAAACCTAATAGAGCAATTTTTAAGGGGACTACGCGTTTTTTTATAAGAAACTAATTTATAAGAAACTAGTGGCCGAAAATTTAAGAAACTCTAGTACCAAGTTCCGAAAGAGCTAAGAAACTATTGAAAGCTAATTCGAAGATATTATGGCAAATATGTTGTTGAACACTTATTCTTGAGTAATATTAACTAACCGTTTTATGTTTTGAACGTAATAGAACACTTTTTCTTCCACCTGATGTTTCATATATCCAGAAACATATCTGCAGCAGTGTTGGAAACTACATGATAATTCATGCACTGAAAAATCAGAAACAAATTAAGAAACACTTGGTACTAAAATGCGGAAATTTTCATAAAGTAAGAAATTTGATACTATAAGTTTCTTATAAAAAAAAACAACGTGAAAGCGAAGGGCAAATCATTTTTAGAAATCTCGTACACTTTATGTGGAAATCCTTTTGTTTTCTCAAGAAATCTATGCAATGCTCTAGAAATGCGTTTGTTTCCTGGAAATCTCGTACGCTCGAGGGAGTGATTCACCCCTCGACATTAAGAATGCAAAACTGAGGGCACTGTTGTGGAGGGGCACTGTGAGGGTTGAAGAATCGACTAACTCTCCAGCAACGTTCAACTGCAGTTTCAAGTTTTCCTTTAGGTTCCCATTATTTCATTTTGGTGTCCGAAGTGAGAGGACAAAAGGCATGTGGAGACATTTTTATTGCACGTTGAGTAAGTTTTTTTGGCTTTGTCCTCCCCAGTCCTCCCCGTGGTTCTTGTCGTTTAGGTTGAACAATGGGTCTTAGGCCTGGCATTGGCATACGATTTTAAAGACCCATTGCTAACCATGATCCTTTGTGCGCCGAATGAAAAGCAAGACAAGAGAATCTAGGCCAAAAACGACTTTCAGATAATACGAAAGTTGGTTTTGGTGCCACGAAAGATCATGATTAGCAATGGGTCTTTAAGTTTTTGTGTATTCTATTAAAATTTTTACAATACATATTACGAATTAACACTACTTACGATCTACATTACAATACTATGAGGACGATACCACAGAGAGCATACTTACAATCTACATTACAATACTATGAGGACGATACCACAGAGAGCAGAAGACTATGCCTACCCCATGGCCATTACATGAAAGACATAAAACAAAAGAAAAATAAAAACGAAAAAAATAAAAAGATAGATAAACTGCATTACTACTACAAATGCAAATGTAATTACTACAAATGATGTAATACCTGAGTCTGTTTCACATTAGATGTCAGGTCAAATTAGTGATGATGAAAATAAGTTTCCTAACTCTTTGGAAACTCTTCAAGTTTCCTAACTCTTCTGCACAGGAAACTGACCTCCTATGATTGGGGGGTTCGTTGCTCCCCCTTAAAAACAAGCATGCTCCCACCAAAACTTGACCTGATTTCCTAAACTTTTTTATCTTCCACAAGATTTGCGTGCTACCTGTTCCCTAGTTTCCGTATTTTTATAGAAATGCTCTCGTGCTCCCAGTCCGTTTTAGACCTTGCTCCCTTGGTCCTAAAACCCCTATCGCAGCCTCTTTACTGACAAGTGGAGGTTTACANACAACTAATCGTAGCGATATCCACATATCAGATGAGCAGAAACATGCAGCTCAATTGATAAGTCAAGGGGAGGGCTAGGTAAACTAAGGTGTCCAAAAATTTGCTCATCCTATTGGCTTAGCTGAGGGGTATTTCACTCTTTCAAAAAAGCGTATGAGATTATTGAGAAAAGGATTTTCTGAGATTTTCCTTCAAGACGAAAGTATTTTTGGCAAAGGTATACACAATTTTCAGGGAGTGAGATGCCCCTTGGCCTTAGCAATAAATGCCTAGCCAAGGAATGTGTCCTGGGCCATCCTTTGATGACGCACATTCCTTAATAGATTACTAAAGATATCCTACTCTCGCTAGGAATCAATGAAGCTATTGAAGAAATTGGATGGAATAAACGGAATTGGATATGTGGTAGGTTTAAATATTGTTACCTTATTTCTTTGTCGTATTTTGTACTTAAAGACCCATTGCTAACCATGATCCTTTGTGCGCCGAATGAAAAGCAAGACAAAGAGAATCTAGGCCAAAAACGACTTTCAGATAATACGAAAGTTGGTTTTGGTGCCACGAAAGATCATGATTAGCAATGGTCTTTAAGTTTTTTGTGTATTCTATTAAAATTTTTACAATACATATTACGAATTAACACTACTTACAATCTACATTACAATACTATGAGGACGATACCACAGAGAGCATACTTACAATCTACATTACAATACTATGAGGACGATACCACAGGGAGCAGAAGACTATGCCTACCCCATGGCCATTACATGAAAGACATAAAACAAAAGGAAAAACAACGAAAAGAATAAAAAATAGATAAACTACATTACTACAAATGCAAATGTAATTACTACAAAATGATGTAATACCTGAGTCTGTTTCACATTAGATGTCAGGTCAAATTAGTGATGATGAAAATAAGTTTCCTAACTCTTTGGAAACTCTTCAAGTTTCCTAACTCTTTTGCACAGGAAACTGACCTTCTATGATTGGGGGTTCGTTGCTCCCCCTTAAAAACAAGCATGCTCCCATCAAAATTTGACCTGATTTCCTAAACTTTTTTATCTTTCACAAGATTTGCGTGCTACCTGTTCCCTAGTTTCCGTATTTTTATAGAAATGCTCTCGTGCTCCCAGTCCGTTTTAGACCTTGCTCCCTTGGTCCTAAAACCCCTATCGCAGCCTCTTTACTGACAAAAGTGGAGTTATACAGGTCGAAAATTTAGCTGTTTCTTCGAGGGTCCTTCGACATTAGAGTTCCCATTTACATCTGCAGAGTTGTGTGGCCAACACTCTTTCCTTTATCAAAACCATATGTCTCATCGTGGTCACATAAAGCAAGAAATAAAGTGTTTCGAGTTTCTTTAAACTTTAATATTGCATTACCTGAGTACACATAAAAAGCCACACTGTAAAATTTTTATTTGCTTCATGATTGTATACAATGGCTTTCCCTGATTTCGAATTCACCCAGTGCGTTTGTGGTTAGGCCGCTTTTCTTTCCACCTAATTGGCCTAACACCTAACGCCTGAGTGAACACAGTTAAAAGTTTACCTTCTTTTCCGACACATAAGTACAGTGAACATCTTTTCAAAGCGGTAAAGGCCAAAAAGTTTCATAAACAAGTACGTAAGCCTTTCCATGTTGTAAGACTGAATAAAAAGATTTGTATGTCATTCAACATCCCTTGAGAACAATTTAACCACCGTGGAGTTGCCTACAACAGGTAAACAGGCCTAGTCAAGCAGAGGACAGTCAACCGTGTGGTCGAATCAAGACAGAGATGGAAAAAGATAAAGAAGCCATGGCACTATGGCAGAATAAGAAACAAGAGTTTCGCTGCAACCAAGTTTTAAAGGCTGTGAGCAAAGAACAGAGTTTACGACAACGGGAACTGTCGCATGAAAGTAACCACTTCAAAGCAAGATTAAGTAAATTGATACAAAAAAGGAAGGAGCTAAAACTGGACCAGGCTAAAACTCTAGAGCTTGAAATGTTGCTAAATCCAGGCCTTGGTAACAAGCTAAGGGCTCAATCACCAGCAAGAAAAATGTCGCCCGCACTCAGTTTAGTACCCGGTACAATGGAAGGTCCGGAAGATCTTGTATTCATGACGGGCGAACATCCGGTTACAAAGAAACTATCGGTTCATCGGCGTCAACGAACTGAAATTAAAACAACAACAAGAGTAAGCACCGAAGCTGAGAACGAGCCAAATCGAGAAGCTACCGACACAAATGTTGAAATCAGTAAAAACTTGGTTGAGGAAGATCAAAACAATAATATCCAAGCTCAAAGAACTCGGACTGAAAGAAATTGTCATTCGGTCCATTTGAAGGCACCAGACGCAGATACAAGGCCTCGCACCGTATCTGAGACACATCATGATGCAACCGAAATGAAAGCCCGTGCACTGCAAAGAAGCACCTCAGATATGAACGTTAAAATTGTCAACGTGAAGCAATGGCTGAAAGATTTGGAAGGTGGTGGTGAGGTTTCTGAGCGGAAGGAATTGCAGACAAAGTATTTTAAAAGATTCAGCACTTCATCGTAATGCGTGGAGGNATGAGGGGCTGTCGCCACCTAGACTCCTGCCTCCGGCGCCTATGCAAAACGATGTCCTTGATTCATCAATATCATTTTTATAACCTTGACATGGAAATGTTTAAGCAATTTTTGTTAATTAAACTATTATCCCTAAAAAGGGCGTTTCCCTCATTTTCCGAGAGTCTGAAGGGCGTGGTCACGGAAAATTTTCTTGGGGGCTCCGCCCCCAAACCCCGTTCTTGGGGCCCCATTCCATAAATCACTCCAGGGCCCGAGCTGGCTCTCGACGGCCCTGCCTATCTTGATTGTTTTTTCATGTAGTACACGTATTTCTTTTATAAGAACCTGCTTATAAGAAACCCAGATCTCTGAAAGTTTAAGAAACTCCCAGTACTGGGAACGAATGCTTTGTGAAACTATTTCTTTTAATCAAGGAAATCCTTGCCATATTTAAATTCATTTTCAAGCCATTTTAACACCGTTTTTACCTATCAATAAATACCACAATGAGAAAACAGGGGTAGACACGTCCACCCAGTCCACCCCTGGCGAGGGCACTGCGAGGGCAAAGGAAGTAAATATGAAGACTGTTATGGAACTCATAAGAAAGTTGTAAGAGACTCTTGAGTACTCATAATCTGATAATTTTAAGAAACTTTCAGTACTGGCTCAAATTCTCAGTTTCTTACAAAAAATACGCGTAAGCCTGTAACACTCCTGTCCTGGATTTGTTCAAACTAAAAACGACAGGCACATCCCCGGGCAGTGGCGTGGCCACGGGGAGGGATGGGGGGGGGCATTTGCCCTCCCCCCCACTTCTGTGAAAAGATGGTCCTCGAGATTCTTTCAAAAACGAGGAGAAAGTAGCTGGGTATAGGTAGGGTGTGTAAGAATTTTTCCAAGAAATGCAGGAAGGTGACCGGGAGAGTCATTCTAAGCCAAAGTAAAGGTTTGTATTTTTAAAAATTTTCCCAGACATGCTATCACAGAATTTCCAAGGCTTCCATTTCGGGGACAAGCAAACACTGGATTGCGAGAAGCGTTCTAGGACAAACTATAAGGTCTTAGCGAAAACTTTTTCCCAAAGATGGTGATTCATAGAAAACTGTTACAAAATTATCGAAGTTTCCAATGGCATTGGTAAAGATGGGATGGAGAAAGGGATTCTAAGCCAAAGAAAATGATGTTTACTCAAAATATTTTCTGGGGATGCTAACTGTTAAAAATATTTCACNAAGGTGACCGGGAGAGTCATTCTAAGCCAAAGTAAAGGTTTGTATTTTTAAAAATTTTCCCAGACATGCTATCACAGAATTTCCAAGGCTTCCATTTCGGGGACAAGCAAACACTGGATTGCGAGAAGCGTTCTAGGACAAACTATAAGGTCTTAGCGAAAACTTTTTCCCAAAGATGGTGATTCATAGAAAACTGTTACAAAATTATCGAAGTTTCCAATGGCATTGGTAAAGATGGGATGGAGAAAGGGATTCTAAGCCAAAGAAAATGATGTTTACTAAAAAGAATTTCTGGGGATGCTAACTGTTAAAAATATTTCACAAAATGGTCAAAAATTCTATGTTGATACCGGCAAACAGTGGATCGAGAGAAGCGTTCTAAGCCAAAGTAAAGGGCGTGTCCTCAAACATTTTCCTGGGGGCTTCGCCCCCAGACCCCTTCGTTTGAATACCCCCCAGTTAATTTGTGCTGGCCACGCCGCTGTCCCCGGGTTCTCGATTAATTCCCAGGGATGGGGACTCATTCCTTCCTTGCAACAAAACCAGTCATGAAAACTATACTATGGCAGTGAAAGTAAAAAATTGGTGGAAAAATGTTCACGACATGTATCATCGCTACATCATAATCAAATGTTAGACATACTGAAAAAACTCGACTGAATATCTGTGTTGAATATCCGCGACTCACTACGTCTGGCTAGGTCTTGGATGATTTTTTGTTTGTAATTTTTCGGCCAGACATTCTGAAACAAGCTGAAACGGATATCGGCACGTGTCAAAACACAAACGCTGACCAAACCTTGAATGCTGAAATGACTCCGCATTCTTATCTGGTGAGATCATGAAACACCATTTCCTTCTTGAGGATTAATCCCTTGATTCCCTGTGCTTTTACGCCTCCGCAGCACTGTCCAAGAAGAAACGCAAAACGAACAGCAACTTTGGCACCGCAAAGGGGCCTGGTTAAGGACAAAACCTTGACCTCTTTCCCACTTGTCTTTGATTCCCACTGATCAGTGTTGATTCCCAATATCTGCTCCCACAGCGCATGGTTGTTTTGGAAATCCAAAAATGACAGTGACATTCCTTTGTTTGGTTTCACCAATCACCATGTGGTTTCACGCGTTGGGATTTGTCTTTCTTGTTCCATTGAAGAGATTTACGAAAGGTCTATCTCCTCCGCAGGCGCTCTTCGTCTCGTCTCAAGGAGTTGGAGGAGTAAGGCCCCTGCGGAGGAGAGTCCAACTGTCGAAATAAACGATAAAGTTGGTACCTCTTTTGAAACCAAAGCACAGGAAGCCATATTACAATCGATTTGAAAACATTTAATTTCCTTTTCTGCACACACAGTTATTTGTGAAATAAATATTGTATTGAGCTTGCACAAGGAAGCTCCCTTGTCATCTCTCAATAAAATGTTTACTTCACAATTAACAACGTAATTGCTAAGTGTATGAAAGGAAAATAATTTCTTCAAATCAACTGTAATATGGGCTTCATGTGTCCAAAGTCCAACAAAAGCTATCATTTTAAAACAGAGCTCAATGGATCTGCCACACTCTTGTCAAATGCAGCTTTCGAAGGATCATGGTAAAAAACCACAACACTATCACAATCATGTTTCAAGTGTTCTAGTNACAATCGATTTGAAAACATTTAATTTCCTTTTCTGCACACACAGTTATTTGTGAAATAAATATTGTATTGAGCTTGCACAAGGAAGCTCCCTTGTCATCTCTCAATAAAATGTTTACTTCACAATTAACAACGTAATTGCTAAGTGTATGAAAGGAAAATAATTTCTTCAAATCAACTGTAATATGGGCTTCATGTGTCCAAAGTCCAACAAAAGCTATCATTTTAAAACAGAGCTCAATGGATCTGCCACACTCTTGTCAAATGCAGCTTTCGAAGGATCATGGTAAAAAACCACAACACTATCACAATCATGTTTCAAGTGTTCTAGTTGCACCCCCACCCATGTTTCTGATATATTCTACGAACCTGAATGATGTATTCAAAACGTTTTAAACAAGTCTGTTATATCTTAGAATTCTTTCAAATTTCATATATTTAGAGCAGGAGTGTTTGCTTAATCATTCAGCGCAATCATGCTTTTATGTTGGTACCGATCTCACTTCCACTTCAAATGGTCCTTAAATTTTGAAACACTGACACAAGAGAACAGATCCAAGGAAAACACAGCAAAATCAATTATTACCTTTATCGAATAAAAACTTCAGTAACTAACAGTTACCAGCACTGCATACTGAATGTCAAGACTTGCGTTACACATGAAGGTTGAGTACTAAAGATAAATCTACCCTGTACTACTATAGTGGGCCAATGCATACCAACGTTACACCCAAAAAAGGTCATTTTGATTGGCTTACAGGGGGCAGGCTACCTACAAAAAAAGAGATTTGTATCCAGTGTTGGAAGGCACGGAAATGGCCAGGTTCTTCAAAAAACCTATGCTAGCAAAATCCAATTAGAAGCGGATGCGAAGATCTAAGGTGTTTGTGTTTACTACAGGACAAGTTTGCAAACTTAATCTATATTGGCACTTAAAAACAAAACAAAAAACACTTGCATTAATATCTAAAGGATGAGTGAAACTACTGTGCAGTAGAACATAAATTTTACCCAAAAAAGCTAATGAACATGCTAGCTAGGACTGGACACTTTGTATCTATTTCTTACACATGGCCGTAGCTCTCTCTTATCCAGGTTAAAACACATTTGGCAAATCAAACTTCTTCAGTACTATCTGGTCGAAGATAGAGCAACAAAATAATGCCCTTAGATCTGTACCGCACTGGCCTTCCAAAATTGGAGATGTTTAGGGATTAAGAACAGCTTTCTATCATTGATACCCATTTGAATTTAGTGGAGTTATTGGCTATATTAAGTTTTACACCAGAAGTGAAGTTCAACATTATGACATGTCCCCTGTATTGATGAGATCAGTTCACATATGCATAGCAATAGGCGAGATTGATGGAACCTGTTGGCCAGGGGAGCTGGGATTCTGCTTGGCAAGCGCTTTTTTCAGCTCTTCTTCCTTCTTTGCTTGCTCACGAAGATGGATCTTCATGTGGCGGCGACGCTCATCTGATCGGGCAAAGCGGCGTCCACAGACATCACAGGCAAAGGGCTTCTCTCCAGTGTGGGTTCTGATGTGTGTTGTCAAATGATCTGATCGTGAGAAATTCCTCATGCAGATGCGACACTGGAAGGGCTTCTGGCCAGTATGGGTACGCATATGACGTGTCAACTCATCTGATCTTGAGAACCTTCTTGGGCAGTTCTCTACAAGGCAGGCATATGGGCGTTCACTTGGTGGCACCTTGCATTTGGTGGTTTGCATGGGGTTCACCCTCTTTTCTTTTAAGATGTTCGAGCCTCCCTTAGTTGCACCTGGCTTCATAGAATTCATTGGGAAGAACTCAGATGAAATGGTTGTGTTGATCTTGAGTCCATTCTGGGGTTCAAATGCCGAATTTTCAGACACACCAGGCCATTTCATGTTCAAGCTTGATGCTGGGTACTTGTAGGCGTTTGGTGGGTAAAAGCTCTGCTGTTGTTTCTGTTGCATGAGCTGTTGCTGAACTTGGTACATTTTCTCAACCAGGTGTTGTTGATGGTACTTCTGTATGCCAAGGAGGAGTTGAGCCTGAGCCTCCTTTGGTCCAACCTCACATGAAGCATTGCTTGTGGTTGGTATACACCACAAATCTTGGGGCTGGGAGGTGGTGGCTGGGCTTGGGATCACTTGACGCTCCTGAAGCCACCAGTTCTCAGGTGATGTAGCAGACTGTTGGGAGTATGGGCTGGCAGGAGAAGATGGTTGGGGACTGTAGCTGGGTTGAGGGCTGTAGCTGGGTTGAGGGCTGTAGCTTGACTGGGGGCTGTAGCTTGACTGGGGGCTGTAAGCTTGCTGTGGACTGTATGCAGGTGGAGGGGAGTTGTAGTCTTGGTAACAGGATGATGGGCTGTCAGCTTGTGCTCTTTGAAGAGAGGCCTTCAAGGATTGGACATCTGGTTTGAGATCACAACAGTAATCGTCACCTAGAATGTAAATTGATATGAAAATTATTAGCATGCTGCATGCAGTGATTCATCATCTGAATTTCGATCGTTTTTTCATCCCGTTCTATTTGAGAGAATCTGTTCATTTCATTTGCAAATGAATCACAACTTCCCAGGAAAGTCGATAACAAGCAGTCTCATTTCTGTGGTTGAAATAATCATTACATCATGTCAAAGTTATGCTATTATTGTTCAACCAGTTGTGGCACCATTATCTTTTGAATTCACCGGAGTCATGCATAATTTGCTTTTCCTTTCATGCAGAATGTGATTGTTGTGTACACAAAGGGCCGTTGTTTCCTTATTCAAAGGATTGAATTTAATTACCATCTCTTTTTAGAACAGCAGAAAGCAGATGTCGAAATGACCGAAATGAAAAGCGCGTCGTTTTAGGGGCGCCTAACTTTTAGCACTTTTCTGTTTTACAAGGCC
Organism: Aurelia aurita; assembly: GCA_004194415.1. NCBI lineage: Eukaryota > Metazoa > Cnidaria > Scyphozoa > Semaeostomeae > Ulmaridae > Aurelia > Aurelia aurita. The sequence continues at coordinate 1,019,326 of REGM01000070.1, forward strand.
GGGAGGAAGTTCCCACACGGAGGGTTTCTCAAGTGATCGGCGTAATTATTTTCATTGCGGGACGCTGCACTCGCGGTTACTATTTTTATGATAAGTGGACTTAAGTAATGCCGAGCAATCTATACATTTCTGAATTGTCCTGTTTTTGTATCAGTAATACTATATAAGACAAAAAGGCCACAAAGGCTACAAAACCCCCAAATCACACTTTCTTTCCCCTAACAACTACAAACACACGCCTTCAATCAATCCCCGTGAGTTACTGCCCTGCGGGCCTACCTTGTCCTCGCTTCAAAATATGACGAAATTCGCATCGCCTTCATCTTCTGGAAATTTACAACTTTGAGAATGAAACTAAGTAAACAAAACACACGGCCTGTTTTCAATGAAAACCTGACATGATGAAATATCCCTCTATGACTTCGCGATCTTGAAATACTAATAAAACAGACAGCATCAAGTTCATCGCTCCCTGAAACTCATCATCTTGGAATTTTGATCGACTTCTTTCTGGAAGGTGATTTCGAAACCCTTGCAAAGCGAAACCCATGCAAAGCAGTTCTCCAGCTATGCAGTGGATTTAATAGGCCAAATTACCCTTAGAAAGTTTGCAGATTATCTGAAGGAATATCTGTCATGATCAATTCACTTAGTGAAGTACAACTAAGATGATGAATAACAACGAACACTGAAGCTGCAGCCGCGGAAGCCGTCTGTCGCACTGGTCGCCATGATGGCGTGTTGTAAACAACTTTAAACTTACCGAAGGCGCTGAGATCATCGGGAAAGGGCATAGCATCGCCATAGCTGTTAACATCTTCCACATTTGGTACTGTCTGTGACATGCCATTCACGTCTTCGCATGGTGATCTTGCGTTCTGGTAATTTGAAGACGCCATGTTGCCAACTTGGCTGGAAACTGCGTCATAGTTGCTGAAGAAGTGTTCCGCACTTGCAGCTTGAAGTAAACTATTGATGCAATCCATGATGATTTTATTCGAAGTTTCTTTCTTTCGTAGATAAAATTCTTGAGTAAAATTTAGGTTTATAGAAGAGAGTTTGTTTTAGGACCCTAGGAAATTGACCAGCAATACCTAAATTGGGTTTTTGCTCTTTCGGTGTCGCCTGCGACCCGGTTACACTTGCGTTGCGTTTGAAGAAAATGTCAGACTGGCGTTCAAATGCTGGGCGTCATTCTTTATAGAAGACTTTGTCCTCAACCAAATCAGATTCCTTCGACTCCAAATATGGCATATCCATTGTTGCACTAACTACCCATTATCCAATCAGCCACCCATAAAAGTTTTATCAACCAATCAGCTAGCAGATTTTGTTCTCATTGAAATTAGATTCCATCTCTTCCAAATATGGCATGCCTTTTGTTATGCTAACTACCAATAACCCAATCAGCTATCGACACAATTTTCTTTAGCCAATCAGCTATCACCAATTAGATTCAGCAAAGCATAACTGCATAACAACTGTCAATCACATGAAAAACATTGGTTGTTGGGTTGTTGTGGTTGTGTTCTTTTCCGCAAATGCTGTCGCATTTCCCGGGCTTTTCACATTGGCTTGAGGATAATGTTTCTATTTTGAACCTTCAAATCACCATTAAATTTCAATTATTCTCAAGATTTCAAAAGTCTACAGGTCATAAAGTCGAGGCTTAGAGTCGTCGGTTTGACTGAGGCTAAGACAAAGGTTTTATCATGATTTTATCTTAATTTCAGGGGTTTATACAGACACAAACAAACAGATTGCGCCATAAGAATTCCTTCACATTTCTGATTCTCCTGACCTTCGCAATCTCCTAACTTGCAGGCCCGTATGTAGGGGGGTGGCAGGGGGCTCGTGCCCCCAATAACTTTGAAAACAATGGTGCTACGCCACAAGTATAAATTAGATGTATTGTCTCTATTGTTTTGAGAACAAAAGCCCCCCAATCTGCTTCCTACGGCCGTACCCAGTCTGGTACCCAGGGTACCTACGGCCCTGCCTAACTTGTGAATTTCCTCTGGCTTGGTGCAGACTGAAATGTTGCAGAACGAAACAGAGCTCGAAGGCAATTATCAAAAAGAGAAAAACAAACTCCATCCCGCTAAATTTAGGCCCCAAATTTCATTCGAAGACTGAATTAGTTGAGGTACAGTCGAGGTATGTAATCACTGAGATCTTTTCAAGACAAAATTGAAAGGATAAGCTTTATTTCAATCCTTCTGAAGAATAGTGAAACGATTTCTGTTATTCTCGGAGATTAAATTGTTTTGAAAGACACGATAATGTCGGATTAGGCCTATTATGACGTGTTTGTACACAAAATAAACAACCTGGAAAAACACACAGACAAAATTCGAAAACAAATCCATTGATCAAGAGTCTTCTTTCCTCCGCAGAAGCTGGCAGAGCAATACTTTTGAACCCCGCAATCTCAAACACATACACCAAAGGCTGATGTAAGTGGTTCTGCAACAACAACGATAAAGTCTATATCAAGCAAAATTTCAAAAATCCGACAAACATGTCGCTCAATCCCGACTCTTTTGCAGAATAGCTGAAAGGTCTGTCGGTAAACATGGTAAATCTTTCCTACAGCGCCACAGAATAACGTATTCCGAAACAAAATGTCCGCGAATTCAAGCAAAATAAACAATATGTTCGCGATCACGTGGAACAGCAGAACCTTTACGTACGATTAAAAAGAGGCCTATCTACTAGTGTCTAAAAAAGGCCTAATTTTTGATGGACTCTAGTAACGTATCAAAGAAAAGTGTAAGTTTGTTTGAAACAGCTATTTTACACGTCCAGTGTCCCAACTTAAATATTGACATCTTGCTTGGTATTTGCTTTTGTTTGCAAACTCTCAGATTTATGAGCTCAAAAAATTAGATGATAAAATCGTAAAAAGTCAAAACAAATAGGCGTTTTAGCTATTCTACAAAAGAGTCTGGGAACGAGCGATGTCTTTTAACCCTATTTTGGTTGGGGGGCAACTTTGCCCCCCCCCCCTAGTAGGTTTTTTCTGATAACTCCGCAAGGTTAAACATTACAACAACGAAACTCTTTGACTTTTAGCAACTATCTATTGTGCAAGTACTCATAAAGTTTCATTGAAATATTTTGACGAATGAGGGGGAGGGAGGCAATTTTCCTGGACTGACCCTGTCAAAATCGCAAATTCTCAAATCTCAATTCTCGGGAAAAAAGTAGCAAAATCGCAATATTTTGCAACTTTCTTTTGCAGAGTAGTGTTATTTGATGTATTCTATCATAATTCTCATGCTTGGATGGAAATTGTGCTCTAAATTTGATTTTATCTCATATTTCCTGATTTTGGCTGATTTTGCATCTTTTCTTGACCACACAAAGGAAAATGCTGACGTGAGCAATATCTGTGGCAAATTTTAGGTTGCTTTTTATATTTTTGAAAAGTACATGCCCGGGGCTATTAGCAGACCAAATCTGGTTGCTCTACCTATTATCAGTCAAGAGTTAGGTAGGGGGGGTTATTTTGCCCCCCAACCAAAATAGGGTAGTTCAGATAGCCCAACCACTATAGGGTTAAAAAACATCTGACTAATTTTCGACTGTGAACAACAGTGATTGAAGCAAAAACGCCACTCAATCGTACATTTCATATAAAAATATATAAAAATATCGCTCGATAAAAAACTCTTGTAGAATAAACGTATTTTTTTATAAGAAACTGCTTATAAGAAACTCAACGCTCAGATCGCCAAAAAATTAAGAAACTCCAGTACTGGGAAAATTAGTTAAGAAACTATTTATTTTAGTCAAGGAAATCCAAATCCTTAGCATATTTTTACCTTATTTTCATTTTTTTCCTGTATCACATTACTTGGAAGGCACTTGAGTAATGTCTAAACGTTATAAAGGCTTAAAAAAACTTCGTTTTGAAATGTTCACGAGGGCACAGGAAGTTAACATGAAGATTGTTATGGAAGTCGTAAGAAACTAGAAGAAACTCGTAAGAAAATCGTAAGAAACTCGTAAGAAACTCGTAAGAAACTCATAAGAAACTCATAAGAAACTCGTAAGAACTCCGAGTACTGAAAATCTGATAATTTTAAGAAACTTTCAGTACTGGCTCAAATTCTTAGTTTCTTATAAAAAATACGTGTAGCTAAAGTCTATTGCGAGAAATCGCCCCGTGAATTACCTGTTCATATCAAACTTGATATAAAAATATTTTGTATTCATTCGTTTCGTATTCATTCCCCATATAAAACTTATATAAAACTACTTTTATATACATACATTCATTCGTTTAAAGTGCCACTAAACCTTTTGGGGAGTTTGGCTTATTTTAAAGATCTTCTTAATAAATATCTTCTTTCCTAAAGAATATCGGAGAGTCAGAAGTATTTTCTCTGTTTAACAAGAGAAAGGGCTAATCAACTAATTATGGAAAGGAAGACAGCTCATCAATGTTGCTAAGGCACCGCAAGTACAGCTAGGCTACCATTGGCTACCATTTTAAATATTGCGCTCCGATCAGGAATTGCATAGCAACAACGATATGTGCCAAGGCATATTACAAAAATAACTGACGACAGACCAAAGTAAATTCTGCAAATATTTCATACATTTCGTCTCTCTTTCTTATCAAACACAAAACCAGGTGTAAAGAACGGTCAAAGAGAAAGGTTTACGAGAATCAAAGTTTTCCAAGAGCATTGCAACTGCAATATAAGAATATTTATAAATTTCGATGCCTTCTTCTAATCACAAGAATAGACAATAACGCTAAAGATGGCGGCCGCGCAAAGCATGCTGGTAAAAGCTCCCTGACGACAACCTAGCGACAAAAATTTTTGGTCTGCTGTTTTGACTAGCTTGCTTGTGTTAGAGCATTGGTTAGAGTCTGGTCTGTAACAAGGAATCAATGTAAACAAATAGGGCAATTTCGTAATTCGAATGCAAATCTTAAATTAAAACCAACCTCGTTCCCAGGCCCCAAACAGTCTTCTCGAAATCTCAACCGTCGACCGATTTGGGCTGCCAAAAAGACCTGGTACTCAGTAACGACGCAGGAGTAATGACCGTTGTATCAAGGTTGAAATTAAAACTTCAATTCGAATCAAAACTTTACATTTTCTGCTTTGGAAAGGTTTCCTGTCGAGCCATATTGCATTCGAATTCAAGGTCGATTCGAATTCAAGCTAGCTAGTCGAAACAGCAGACTGAGATTGTTACGTCGTTAGGTGGTCGTCAGGGAGCTTTTTACCAGTATGCTTTGCAGCAAAACACTACAGAGTCTTTGGAGCCGCTATCTTTAGCGTTACAGTAGGTACCCACATATAAGAAACCCCCTTGTATAAGAAACAGGTCTCATTTTCTTCAGAAGGGGCTCATTTTATTATGAAAATTATGAAAAAGTCCCTGTTAATAAGAAACTATCTGAGGTCTCAGTTTAAGAAAGTGGTTTCTTATATGTGGGTACCTGTCTATTGCGAAAAATATTGACCCTTGTTCTGAATTTGAAAATTAGGCGAAATTAAATTGAACTATTCCACTCCTTTTTGCAGCACTTTCGGAAACAGATTCCAAGAAAAATCTCCCGTAATAACAGAACGACATGATCAATTTTACCGAGAAAATTTCAAATACACAGTACGTTAGTATTTACACAATAATAACAATGTATGATTTATGGAAAACAGAAGGACTTTGAAGAATATACCGGCAGAGTAAACAAATCTAACAACGTTTGCAAAATGTGAATCCATGAGATATCCATCAATTTCAACGCACTTTAGTTCATTTTTATAGAAGAAAAACTAACTTAGATGTGGATATGTCTTTCACTACGATCGATCTTACTGCTCTTGAATTATTGGCAAAACTGATCCCAAATTGATTCGAAGCTGTTTTCGGAAGTGCTCGAAAGAGAACTAGAAGCTACGACCAAATTCCTGAATTTGGAAGTCTTCAACTTTAAAATGATGAAAATTACATTAAAATCTTCTAAGAACCTTGAATAAGCCAAACAAATACGAAGGACACATTTGCATAATTTGTTTTTCACCCTAGAACCTGTTTATTCTCATTGCCATGCTGTTTATAAACTGGGAAACAGACAAGATTTGATCAACAGATAAAAACAGTTCAGTTCAACAGAAAATTGCACCAACTCTAGAACCCCTCTACAACGGAAAAAGCGATTTAACCGAAATAACTTCTAAATCTAAGTTAACCTCTTCACTATAACATGACGCATAGCAAGATAAAATTGGTTAACTATTAATGATGAGACAGTATGGTGAACGCAGACAGATTTTTTACTCAGCCGGTAAATCTCAAAAGGGCAGTTTATTTTGGCACACTCGGTATTCATACAGACGACATGTCGCGTGACTTTATCAATTTGCGCTCGAAAAACAGACTTGGGGTAAATGAAGCCATTGCAAAGTATAGCGTCGCACTGGGATTTTGAGAGTATCTCGCTTATTTATCGAAATAAATCAATTCTAAAAGCTTGGAAGCTGTTCAAATCGTGCCAAAACTTTAGCGGATAGATTGGCGAACATCGAAAAGGAAGGTTGACTTTGAAGAAGCGACGAGCAACTTACAACTGATGGAGATTCTGGCACTTTTTACAAAATTATCGCTGCAAAGGCAAGTCTCTCACAGCTTTCTTGGCCTAAATTTCTGTTTGCCTTTAAAAAAAGCATGTTCTTGCAATTACTTCATGAGGTTAGGTCTGACTGACAATTGCTATCTATCCTTTCCCTATTCACTATCGCGAGGTAGAATAGAGGAGCAATTTTATGCAACTTTTTGCAAATTTCCTATAGAAACCTATAGCTATTTTCTGAAGATTTACCCCAAAACAAGATGGCGTCATGTTTTTAGCGCTGTTGTGACGTCATGCCGTCTGTATGAATACCTCAAGATTGCTATATTGGATGGACTAGTACCCAGATTCTTTTCCTTTGTTCGCAATTCTATGTAACAACTAATTAGATCCCAGACCTCATTAGATATAATCGCTTGCGCAAGTAATGACAGATCAGAACGAACGCATTGAGTTGAACATATAACACAATAGATCGAGCGAAATACCCCTCGTTCTAATGTGTTATGTTCTATGAGATGGGACGAAATAACCCTCGTTACGAGACGAGGGGTATTAGAACGAGGGGTATTTCGTCCAATTATCATTGCATAGAACATAGAACATAGAGGGATGTTTATGTTATGATCATTGTGGAGAAAATCAAACAAATGTCTTCTTATTCGTGTCAACACACACATCTTCCTAACATGCTAAGCCTGGTTCTCATCAGGTCGTTGAAGTCACCGGAGTCATTGGAACAAACGACCACAACGACCCAAAAGACCAAAAAGATTGAATGTGAACGGCGAAAATAAACTCCTCAACGACCCTGACGACCCTGACGACAGAGTTTTGCCATTCACTTTCAGTTTTTTGGGCCTTTTGAGTAGTTCTTCTAACGACTGCAGCGATTCCAGCAACTGCAACGACCTAATGTAAACCAGGCTTTAACATTTAAAGTCTGTCTCAAATTAGTTGTCATGTGAAAATGTCCCCGATTAAAAACAACTTAGCTGTTTTGCATGAGTAATCTTGCGAATCTCACGTGACATCTAATTTGAGATAGACTTGCAACCCTAACGGGTGAGTCAGAAAAAAGTTTTGATGTTTGAAAAATCCGCAAAATTTTGTTTTGCCACTAAACTTTAAAATTTCTTCTTGCTCAGCTATATCAAAGGCCAAATTATATTTAGCAATGGTAACAATTATGCTAAACTATGCGAAAGGTTTTGACTTAATAGCTTGAAAACCCATATTTTGAGCCAAAGATTTCATAAGACATCGTAAATTTTGCCCATGATTCTGAATTTTACGATTTCAAGTTCAAGTTCGATTCGTTCATGATCAAGCGATTAATTTCTGCTATAATCAACCNATAGATTTTATAAGACATCGAAAATTTTGCCCATGATTCTGAATTTTACGATTTCAAGTTCAAGTTCGATTCGTTCATGATCATGCGATTAATTTCTGCTATAATCAACCTCATTAAAACACTCAAATTGAAAAAAAGATAGATAGGTTTAACATCTTGTGTAATCTCGTAGTATGCTTAAAAAAAGCAGCTAAAAAGACAGAATTCGCTGATAACAAAACGGTAAATCTCAAATAACATATTTTTATGACTCATCTGGTGTAAGATAAAATTAACAGTTTTAGAAATGAGAATAAGAACTGAACAGGACTGCGTTTTCTTTTTCTCTCTCTTGATGACGTCAAGGAAAACAGATTTCCATTGGTAGGCAGGCAATATCCTTCCTCAGTTGCTGTGAAAATATGTATCTGTCAGTCTTAAAACCTCAATAACGGTGATAAAAACGCTTAAAATGTATCAGTTGCAATATATGTTCAGGCCTAGCCCTTCTTTATCATGCACCATCAAATCCATGTTGCCCCTCTACTTAACGGGCAGCAACTCTCTCATAACCCTTTCAAGAATTCGCCATTATTAGCGAGACAAAGATAAATATCTAATTTCGTCAGTCTTCCAGCTATCTCACAGCTTTGCAAAGTTTACACGCAGCCTAACAGTGCTGGTAGTAACAATGAGTAAATTGATTTCAGAATTAAACGCTACGAAGTCCTGCCTATTCATAGCAAAAGTGCTATTCTAAAGATTCTTGCTATCTATTTCTTCTCTCTTGTTTATGCTTCTTCTCCCCAGGACCAAATGTCCCCTTTGTAGGCCCATGGTAGGCCATTTGCGATTTCGGCTGCGCACTTTAACGTTACTCTGTCGACTTAAAGGAAAATACCATGTTTTTATTTGCCTCGTATTCTTTAGGAAATATTTCGGAATATTTATGACAAGAAGATTTATATTGTTGGAGATAAACATGTTTTTCGACAAGAGAAAAGCGCTCCTTCCTTCCTTCAGTTATCGCATTACCGGCCACGTTCTCCATAGCCGGTGCGCAGCCGAGACACAGAAAGAGCGCGCAGCCTCGGTGTTGTTTTCAAAGAATCAACAGTTAACAGTTACATATTATTCCGATAACTATCTTACAGCGTAACTAGCTTACAGTTAGCCAGCTTACAGTCAGGTGTTGTTAGACTTAGCAGTTAGAAATGTGTTAAAGATCTATGTTGTAATAATCATATTATATGTTCTGGCAAATACGCACTATATTTCCATCTTAGTTGTTATTGCTTTGGCTTTTCTTCTTTTCGCAATCGGTCGCGTGTTGGTGTTTAAATTACGTACACCATGAACCCGCTTTTCCTGTTTTTCAGATTGTGAATAGAAGAGACTTTAACTAGAACTGGTTTGAGTAAATCTGACAAGTAGTTACTGATTTATGAAGCAAGAAAGTCAAAATCACCGGTTACGCCAAAAAGAATTACTCAACCTCAGTAGAATATTAGAATTTCCTTGATTTTTCAAACGCCGAAACTTTTTTGACACAAACGTTCTATGAAGGATGCAGATTGTTGACCTTGATGCATTTTTCAAACTGGGACTCGAAGTTTTGTGACACAAAAGCTAGGCTATGTTTTTAGCTGTGACAATTTTTTGTCGCTCTAATCAGAGCGTAGTATTTAATGACTAATTGTTCATGATTGGCTGATTTACAAAATCAGTTAAATAATGCCGAAAAGATTCAAACAAAATGGACACCCGGAGCACAGTGACCCAGAATGCAAAAATTAAGGCAAAAATGGCGAAAACTCACAAAAAATAACTTTGATCATAACAGTCACGATGATATTATATAAAGAGGATGTCTGATAGCCTGCGTGCAGACTTTTTGGTTACTGGGGAGGAGGGGAAAGAAAGGAACTACAAAGTCTGCGCAACNCGCGCTTTAACTAGTTTGATACCTGGTTTGAGTAAATCTGACAAGTAGCTACTGATTTATGAAGCAAGAAAGTCAAAATCACCGGTTACGCCAAAAAGAATTACTCAACCTCAGTAGGATATTAGAATTTCCTTGATTTTTCAAACGCCGAAACTTTTTTGACACAAACGTTCTATGAAGGATGCAGATTGTTGACCTTGATGCATTTTTCAAACTGGGACTCGAAGTTTTGTGACACAAAAGCTAGGCTATGTTTTTAGCTGTGACAAATTTTTGTCGCTCTAATCAGAGCGTAGTATTTAATGACTAATTGTTCATGATTGGCTGATTTACAAAAGAATGCAAAAATTAAGGCAAAAATGGCGAAAACTCACAAAAAATAACTTTGATCATAACAGTCACGATGATATTATATAAAGAGGATATCTGAAAGATCAAAACAAAGCCGAAAGTAGAGTTCGAACTTCTGAGTCCGGAGATATTCGCTTGCAAAGTTTGATGATATTTTGTTTACTTTTCATGTAATTTTTGGTAAATTTCTACAGAATGCTCACTACCAACCTCGTCCCCAGGGCCTTTTCGTCTCCATCCTAATATGACAAAAGGCCCTGGGGACGAGGTTGGCTCACTACAACAACAGATTCATTTGCCAATATCTCTGCCATGGATTATCCAATTTTAGCTCTGTTTGTTTTAATTGAAAGAGTTACATGTCAGCTTACATAGGAATCGGTCATCGCTTCTTCTGGCATGCGAATTTTTTTCTTGTTTTTTCCCCTAAATAAGCTTATTTTCCGGCAATGAACGCTCAACATGCATAATTTTGAAATTAACAGTACATAATGAAAAAAATAAGGCCGAATATGCCTACCAAACCTAAATTTTCATAAGGCAGCATATTTCGGCAGATAGTCTGCCAAAGGGATTATTAAGGGGGTCGTACTGGGCTCAAAATTATGTTAGTTTAAAGGTGACCACTACTCCCTGTTGCTAAGTTTAGGCCCCTCAGTGTTTTGCTGTGTGCCTTCAGACAACATAAATATGTGTTGCCACATAAATAAAAGAGAAATTGAATTAATTATCTCCTCCGCAGAGGCATTTTAACGTTTTTATCACGGAACTATCTTAAGCCNGTAAATTTCTACAGAATGCTCACTACCAACCTCGTCCCCAGGGCCTTTTCGTCTCCATCCTAATATGACAAAAGGCCCTGGGGACGAGGTTGGCTCACTACAACAACAGATTCATTTGCCAATATCTCTGCCATGGATTATCCAATTTTAGCTCTGTTTGTTTTAATTGAAAGAGTTACATGTCAGCTTACATAGGAATCGGTCATCGCTTCTTCTGGCATGCGAATTTTTCTTCTTGTTTTTTCCCCTAAATAAGCTTATTTTCCGGCAATGAACGCTCAACATGCATAATTTTGAAATTAACAGTAAATAATGAAAAAAATAAGGCCGAATATGTCTACCAAACCTAAATTTTCATAAGGCAGCATATTTCGGCAGATAGTCTGCCAAAGGGATTTTAAAGGTGACCACTACTCCCTGTTGCTAAGTTTAGGCCCCTCAGTGTTTTGCTGTGTGCCTTTAGACAACATAAATATGTGTTGCCACATAAATAAAAGAGAAATTGAATTAACTATCTCCTCCGCAGAGGCATTTTAAAGTTTTTATCACGGAACTATCTTAAGCCTTGGAATAGCATGACCTGAAAATTAGCCTGCGTGCAGCCTCAACAATCCTCAGCCAAAGTATACTTTGGCTGAGGAGTGTTGAGGCTGCACGCAGGCTACTGAAAATGTAATTGAAGCCTCAAACAACTAAACCAGGAGCATTTCATGGCAGAGTAGCTGCAGAACATTTCATGGGTGAAAAAACTGATTAAAAATGAATAAAAAATGAATGAAAGGATGAATTAAGAAATGAATATATCAACGAATCAATGAAGCCATTAAGGGGAAGTAAAAATAATCATTTGCAATTTAAGAGCAACTAAATCAGAAAAATATTTGAATTTCGAAACTCTTAGTTGCAAAAATCTCAACGCTATAGATAGAATAACATTGACAGCGAAAACAGTAACAAAGCTAAGCAGCGCTGTCACACTCAGCCACTATAATGTGGACCTTTGTTCGTGGAGCTTTCAACGATAGGGGATATTTTTACATTTTTAGTAGTCGTTAAAGAAGAAACAAGGGTGGTCCTCCTTAGACTGACTACCTCAGTCCCAGTTTTGCTTCCTTTATTGAATTGGATGAAGGCACTTATCGATTATCAGTCCATCAAGGAGCGAATCTACGACGATTGCAACGAGTCTAGGTCCTCCTATGATGTTGCGTAGCAACTGGCAAGAGGTGCTTGCACTAAATTCACGCAAAAACCATGGGCAATCATAAGCGTACGAGCCTGGGGGCTGGGAGGGCGGCAGCTTCCCAAACGTCACAAGAATTTACAAAACTCAGCCTTTTCGGGCAAAAATTTGCCCTCAGTCGGGCAAAAATGTTTGTAAACAATGGACTTTTTATCGCGCAACAGATCTAGGGATCTCGGGCGAATGTCTCGTTTTGGTATCAGCCTCGAGTTGCCTCGAGTTGGGTCACGGAAACTTAGAAACTATTTAAATAAAAAATACTAATGCATAAAAGAGTCGAAATCGCTTCATCAGACATTAACCATTTGTGCAATATTTTTTTAAAGAATTGACATCTATGTCGGTTTTTCATAAAGACTTCTTGTAAAAAATTACGCTCTTGTGCGTGATGTTTAAAAACCTCCTTTGGATTATTATTATTATTATTATTATCATTATTATTATTATTATCATTATTATTATTATCAATTTCTTTTTCGTTGGATTAAAATACAGTTAAATATAGCTAAAATTAGTTAGCTAATTAATTTCAACGTTAAAAATAGATATACAAATATTAGATAAAAAAGGTGGATAAAATATTTACAAGTCATCAAAAGTATACAAATAATATAAAACAGATATCCAAAAACATTTCTTATAAATAGCCCAAGTTCGGAGTAAAAATGCGACACAACTTTCATGGACAGTTTTCTCCGTACCAATCTTTTAGTTTTGCTTTAAACTGAGAAAGGGATTCTGATTTTCGTATTGGTTGTGGTAACATTTGCCACAGTTGCGGACCCTTAAATCGGACGCTTTCTGTCCCATTGTTGACAGATCTCACCCTTGGTTGAATAAATTCGTTATTGTTACGAAAATTGTAATGACTTTCATTTTCACAGAAGATTTCCTGCATGAATGAAGGGTTCAGCTCATTTCTAGTTTTGTATATCTCAATCATAAGTATTTGCAAGTTCTTTGTATGGATAGTAACTGCATGGTCCTTCTCTAATAGCTCACTAAAAGTAGATTCGGCATCCTCATGTAATTCTCAAAGCCCGTTCCTGTAATGTGCCACAATGTGCCACACTGAGCCGGCTAAAAGTATTTAATCAACACAAATCTTTTTTAAGATTTGACGTCTATGCCGGTTTCTCATAAAGACTTTCTTGTAAAAAAGTACGTTCTGGTGCGTGATGTTTTAAAACCTCCTTTGGATCTATTATGTGCTGCACTGAGTCGGCTAAAAGTTTTTGATCAACACAGATTTTAGAGTAAGATCAAACCGATCCGGCCGGAGCAGGTGGATTTGAACTCGCGCGTACAGAGGTAGAAGAAACTTGCACGTTGAAGATAAAACTGAAGTTTGGAAAATTTAAGAAGATAAATCAGGACACAAAACTCTGATAAATTCCTACATTAGACAAACTGAAGCAATGCAACGGAATTTCATGTTAATAATTGGCATATTATGTTGCTTGAGCATTCTTTGGAAGAGAAGACAGCGAAACACACGTTGGAGACCGAAAAAATTCACATGCGGTGAAATCATGTTGATATCTTACGAAATGAGCGTAATGGGACAGTTACATAACGTAAGGAGAGGACGACGAAATGCCATTTGTCAGAGCTGTGATGAAGAAAGAAATTCATTATTTGGTTATCTAGAAATTATGGTACAGAATAAACGGTTGAAGGAGTATGGATTCTGAAGTTTATTTCCGTAATGTGAGCAGGTCGACTATGTTGCGTAGCGGCAAAGTTACATACAGTCGTGCAAGCAGTTGTCATCTACTTTGGGAAAAAATGACTGTCGAACAGAGACAAAGACAATAGAGAGAACTTACGGAGTAGAAACATGGTTAGATTCTAGAATTCATGAGGGATGTGGCCCATTGTGAAGTTTAGGCCCCGTTTGCGCCATGGGTACGAGATCATGCCGTCCGATCTGCGGTTTACATTTAAATGTTTTCAAAGCCGGCATCAAATAAAAACGGTTTTGAAAGCGGTACGATTTTAAAACGGCATGAAACTTTTCAGTACAAACGCTTGAAAGAGTAACAATATCATTTGACGGCGGTTCCAAAAAATGTTACAGTACAAACAGAAGGCCAAAACGGCATGATTTCATGATGTTTTGATTTGATAGTCTAGTGTAAATATGTCTCAAGCAATTTCAAAGAGGCTCAACTGCTTTCCGCTTGCCATTGCGAACATTTAACAGTGTACAGTGTGATAATAAAATGCAGAATTCTAAATATAAAGCTGTGGATTTTATTGTAGCACAACCTAATCCAGGTAACAGAATCATTTTGTGGAACATTAGTCAAGTCAACGGTACTTTTTAGAAAAGCCAGGGGCACGTCCCTATTCGAATTTGAAATAGAGCCCAATGACGATCAGACGATCTTTTTATCATGAAATAGTTGCAAAAAATATCATAAACCTGTTCCTAGACTTAAACTTGCTCCAAGTTTGTTTCGTAAGTCTGCTTCTTTTCGTCTGACAGTCCATATTCCGTAGTTCCCCATTCCGACTCAGGGAATGGAAAACTGCGGAATGGGACAATGTGAGTCGTTACGAAATAGACTTCAGGCAAGTCTGCATAGAAACTGTACCATGCAATAAAATTGTACCATGCCATAAAACATGGAACTTTCCATGTTCCTAGGTAAATAATGCATGCTCAGTTTCCATATCTGCATGGCAAGCGAGTTTGGAAAAAGTTTACGCAACACATTTCCTGTCGTCTGTGCTAGACACAAGCAGTTACTTCGGGCCTACAAACAGCTAATTACAATTGATTGCAGTTTTAGTGTTTGGGTATATTTCTTGAAATCCACCAAAATATTTATCAACAAAGAATCTTTTTGAAAGGCTTTAAAACTCTAGTCAACCTTCTGGATATTAAAAATTTACGATTTCGTTACATTTTTGTGATATCTGCGGCGATTAGGATAAACAATAATTTGCAATGTTGAAATGAAACAAAAAACAAGACGTAAAATTCTTCAGATCATATTTACGACTAGACTCAATAGATAGTCGTAGTTTCGCCCTTTGTCTGAACTGATACCGCTACAACTACGACTCATTTCCTTACGGTTCTAGAAACGGATTAGCCTCGTTCCAATTGAACAGGGCCTAAATCAGCTGTTCTTTTTTCTCAAAACCACCGGGCCTAAAACGCCACAAAAAGCAGGTTTTCCGAACTGCTGCACCATAAAACTAGCAATCAGTACTTAGATGAATGTTTCTTCAAGCCATAATTGCAAAGACCTCCTTCTTTTAAGAAATTGTCTGTTTGTTTGGAGATGCACAAGATCACGTAAATACGCTCGCATCTTCCAAGATAATTATCGTTTCAGCCATTCCAGCCGATAACAAAATGATATGCCGAATGAGATCGTTGTCCGGTTTTAGTGGTCCAGGGAAACAAGTTTTCACTGAGCAGCGATAATAACATCTATTTAATTCAATGAGGTGTGCGAAAGTTTATGGCCTTGTGGAGTAAGGCAAATTTACGACATCTCCAGAATCCCGTAGACAGGTGCGGTGTCCACTTTAGGGAGAATTTTTTTTTTATATATTCGCATAAAAATTTACAGAAACATACATAAAGTTACAAGACGATACCACAAGGAGCATGGAAATACATAGCAACCCTGTGGCAATTTACAAATAATATAGAAACTTAGTTAACTACACGGTTTTACAACTAAACGAAAAAGAGAATATTACAGGAGAGAAGAAATTCTACAAGCTTTCACAGGCGCGCAACTAGAAATTTTACAGGGCAGGGGTCGAAACCAGAAAAAGGGCACTCTCCTGATTATTTCTCCTGAGAGTCAATTTTCAAACTCAGAAACCGAAGGCAGAAATCAAGGGATATTTCTTTTACATTTGCTTCTGTAAAGCATACCAATCAATAAAGATGTCAACTCACAGCGTGTTGGCGATTTGAAAGTGGATAGAGGAAATGCGAGCGAAGTGAGCTATGAGGGGGTCCAGGGGCACGCCCCCGGTAAAATTTTTAAAATCAAAGTTTGGTTGATAGCTGAAAGGCTGAAATTTTTTATTTTTATTTTTCTTTTTTTCTCAGCATTGGAATATAGATAGAATTAAATTCATGAAAATTCCTTCACTTCAAAATGCGTGAAAATGATTATAAGGAACCTCCTAATTTAGATATATATGCAAAATACATTTCATTGCCCTAAAGGGTTAAAAAGTGATCTTATCAAAGGTATTAGATCATATACGTTAGTGCCTTTATAAAGATTCGATTCTGAACTCTTTAAAATGAAATGTGGTTGAGTAACGAGATTCTTTATACTGTAATTTTGATTGGGGGGTTTTCAGGCCAGTTTCACGCATTTTGAAATAACTGATTGTTCGTAAATCTATTTTCACCCATATTTCCAAAGCTCAGAAAAATAGAAAAACAATTGCAAAAATATTTCAGCTTTTCGGGTATCAAACAAACTTCGGTTCATTCCAATTTATCAAGTAGTCTCTATAAACAAATTTTCAAACGTGTAAAGTTCTTTTTGGTGCACCCAGTAAGACATAAAAGTTGCAGAAATTATGTTGAGATTTTCAGCCATTTTTACAAGTTTTGAAGCCTCATGTTTAGAAAAAATTGCAAATGATTTCGGAAAAAAAAGTTAAATTTCAACATAGTAAACTCTAATATTTAGTTCAAGACCTTGGCAATTCAACAAATTGCGATACTTTATCGGAAGAAGCCGTCGAAATACATTCCTGCAATGCGTCAGATTAACACACTTTTTTCCGAAAAAGGGCACTTTGGCCCTTTTGACAAAAAGGGCAGGGGTTTGGACCCCCAGGACCCCCCCCCGTAGTTGCGCGCCTGTTTCATTACCAATTTATTCAAAACGTTTGGAGGCCTTGATATATTCTAGCGTTGCTGTAAGAATTTTTGCATTTGAATCAAAGGATAACTGTTCATGGCCATAGAGGATGAGTTTTAGCAACTCTTCATTTGAAAGATTTATTAAACCATTAGGGAGAATTGGCTCTATCCACTTTATTTATTCATTTATCTATTTATAAGAAACTTAGCTCTGATCTTTGTGGTAGGGTTTCTTAACGAAGGGCCCAATTCTTGAAGTAAAAGTTTCTTGTACCTAAAGTTTCTTAATTTTTCATAAAACTGAATTTCACCGTCTATCAAAATTAATTGAGGACCACTTTTTGAGCCAAGATTTACAAGAAAAAACCAAATCATAAACAAACATTATACTTTTTAGTATTACTTGGGTTGGTGATGCACTTTCTGTTTATAAACACTTTGCAATTCACAAAATAAAATTGAAAAAGTTTCTTAACTTTGAATTGGCCTCTAATTGTTTCTAGTAAAATTTCTTAATTTTCTGGAAGAGGCTACTACAGTGTTATGAGCTGTTTCTTATAAAAAATGAGTGTAGTAGAACAGTATGACCACTAGAAATGAACAAAATACACTGTAAATATGATAATTATTTGACCATGTGTATGTTGGCGTAAACTTCTGTTGCATTTTGCGATGGTTGAACTGGTCAACCAACTAACCAATTAACCAATTAACCAATTAACCAATCAACCAATCAACCAATCAACCAATCAACCAACCAGCCAACGCAACGTCATCTTTGAGATGAGGCAAAATGCACAGTTGTCCTTGATTAATAACAAGTATCTGCTCATCCACTAAATAACTTTAAAGGCCCATTGCTAACCATGATCCTTTGCGCGCCGAATAGAAAGCATAACATAAAGAACCTAGGCAAGAAATGACTTTCATCTCATACGAAAGTCGACTTTGATGTCGCAAAGGATCATGGTTAGCAATGGGCCTTTAATTTGAGGCTCTGCAAAGTATAAATATCACAGGTTGGGTTCATAACTGGATAGACCTTTACGTTGTTATCCTCTAATTAGTATTAACAAAATTGTAAATAATGTAATGTAGGCTTAGATTAGCTGTAATTTTAGCTATCTTTCGTTTTCGCCTTCTGTAAATAAATAAATGAATAAATAAATAAATGATGATGATGATGTTGATAATGAGCAATGGGAAATTTTATGCATGAACTGAACATATATACCGGGTGAATAACAAATTGTTTAGGCGTTTGCCAACAACCAATCTGAAAGTACTATGCGTCATTTTATTGAGAACTTTTAGGTGCTAAAATTTATTTCACTGAAATCGGCCATATCGTTCCATGGGCAACGCAGACAATGATTTGTTAGAAATTATGATTTTACTGCCCAAATATTGTGTGCTTCTCCTTCACTACTTTAGGCCCTCAACTTTTGAATCGAATAAACCGTCAACAGTAACATTCCGCTTGAGGGAGGTTGGGAGACGGAGTGTTGTTGTTCGCGGTTTATTCGATTCGAAAGTTGAGGGCCTAATGAAGTGAAGGAGAAGCACACAATGTTGGGGTAGTAAAATCATAATTTCTAACAAACCAGTGTAATAGTCAATTTTGTCAAAGAAAAGATAACGCAATCTGATTGGTCAGTAAATACAACAACTCGACTATCATGAGCTCTCATTGGCTTTTGTTCTTGCAAATTCGCCCAAAAACAGCGCATACTAATGCATCTTAAAGGGAATCTAAGCATATATAAGCCGTTGATAAAAATAGCCGTACAAAGACAATAGACCTTGACACGCACCGAACCATATTTGGGTAACTGATCTATGTCAAGAGGAAGTACTGATATCTGATTGGCTAGAATTTGACCGCAAGTGGCTTGAGCCACTTTTATATGCTTACATTCCCTTTAAAGTGGATCTCCACTAGATGAATTCGTAGTCTAAATTTGTATGCGTATAGCGAATTTATTCCCCGCGAAACTAGGCTTTCAATATCAATTACATTTGAGGAAAATGGCTGTATATGCATTGGTAGGACGTTCTATTTGAATGAAAAGAAGTTTGCATTTTTCGCAGGACGGGGCCCCCTGTGAAGTAGTCTCTATAAAGTGACGGGGGCTACTGTTAGTACAATATTTAAAAATGAAAGTGAAATGAAATGAGGAATTTTTTTCGCCACGAGAACTCAGAGTTTCTTTCTGCGGATGAGTCATCACGAAAACATTAACTCGCACTCAAAATTCGTCCACGTTGTACTATTCATAGGTATAATGCTGACCACTTGTGTAACTGCAACGAGCAATACTAATAGACTCGTATACAGCAGGTGTCTATAATCAATGATGCATTAGCGCTGCAGGGGATTCTGATAAAGTGACGCCATAACTTGAGCTAGTCTTAATGAGAATTTATTCTCATGATTTCTTAAAGCTGATTATCATTGTGCGGGTAACATGTCAACTTACATACTGAAATTTATTTGGTTAAAATCGGTCTTATGTTTCTCGATTTCTAATGATTTTAGAAAACTGTTTTATCTCAAAATCGTTCAAAACAGGCCTAAATTCCTGGATGGATTTGAACAATTTTATAAATGGGCTCATAACTAGGGGACAATACGACCGATTTAAATCAATCAAATTTTGTTATCTAAGTTGACATGTTACCTACACAATAGTAATCAGTTTTCAGGGATCTGATGAATGGCCAGCAACCTATAGGCTTGCAAACCCGATAGATAGATAAAATTCCGGCAGCAGATTTCTAGATTTATCCTTCTACTTTCGATACAAATACTCGTGTCTTCTCTTAGTAGAATCTTTTCGTATGTAGCAGCAGTGAGCTAGCCACCCATCTATCGTTGTTTTGTTTATATTTGCGGCTTGACTAATCGACCGTACAGGTGCCTTGTATTTAATGAATAATCGGTTTGCGTTTAAATCAACAACAACGGGTCCTATTGATACAAACTCTGCTCTTGTTTATGCTTGTCTGCTTCTTGCAAAACTTGTAGGAAAATAACGGGCGAGTCAAAATTGTTTTTGCGTTTGCCATGCTGTAAAATTATTGATTAAGCACCAATTTCAATGAACCACTTATTAATTTATAGTGGAAAGGCAGCAAAGGAATGAAATCTTTAAAAAACATTGCACGATTGGTCGATGCATCTTCTGTTTGATTTTATGGCTTGAAAGGAATTTTCTGAAGCTCAAACTTCAGGTACTTGGTACTTCGTTATAAGTGTTCATTGGCAATCTTCGATATCTTGATTATTTTTAAAATTATTGCGTGTTTCTTTTTATTGAAAGAATCCACGAAAAGCGTTGACAAAATTAAAATTGCTTTAAATCTTAACTTGATAGAGAAAAAGTGGTACAATCTTCAAGAAAACCATAGTCTGTGAACGTCCATAATATGGCGGTAAGCAGAAATCCGTAGCCTGCGTGCAGCCTCAAACTCCTCCTCATAGGAAAAATTTTTCCTATGAGGAGGAGTTTGAGGCTGCACGCAGGCTAGAAATCCGTAGCTTTATGGTTCCCGATTTAGCAATTTGATGACGTCACAACCGGAAAACTGTTTGAAATATAGAAGACGCTTTAATTCTGAAACTAATCAAGATATCAAACGGTTTTTTAGAGATTTGATTCCTATGCTTGGAAAGGCTAACTTACATGTGAACATTTATTTTACTGTAATAGGAAGCACAGGCGTCGAATCTTTGCAAAACTTTAAAATTAATCATATAAAATGCTATTACCCCATTCTTTCAAAATGAATTGCTCGAAAGGAACTTTACGTAATTTGCCATAATTCCATAGAGAGCATTTTTGATACCATCATTATTTTTGCAATTACAGTTTTTTTTATGTTTAATGAAAGGATGCACGAGAGGAAGTATCACTTTGACAAGCATTAAAAGCACCATTATTCTAAAATGATTGAGGAAAATCAATATGATCAGTAAACGAAAACCTCAGTTTTTGAAGGTCTACAAGATGGAAGCAAGCAAAAGTCTGTAGCTTTTATGGTTTACGATTTACCAATTTGATGAAGTCACAACTTTAAAACTAGCAGGAATACAAGGAACGCTGTAACTCTAACAATAATAAAAATATCTAAAATGCTTTCTCTGGAATTATGGCAAATTACCTGAAATTCCCTTCGAGCAATTCATTTGAAAGAATAGGGCAATAACATTTTACACGATTAATTTTAAAGTTTTGCGAAGATTCGACGCCTACACGTATTTTTTTTAAAAAGAAACTGCTTATAAGAAACTCAACTCTCAGATCGCCGAAAAGTTAAGAAACTCCAGTACTGGGAAAAAATTAGTTAAGAAACTATTTATTTTAGTCAGAGAAATCCTTAGTATATTTTTACTTTATTTTCACTTTTTCCCTGCATCATATTACTTGGAAGGTTTACTCGAAACTTTTCACTAAATGTTCAGAGCGTAGTGATCGCAATCTTCGCTCAACAGAAACAAAAAATTTGCAGATACCTCTGTTAAGAACATGCACAGGTCAAAAAGCATTTTCTTATCGAGGAGCAAAATTGTGGAATGAGCTTAATACGGAAACTAAATTGGCACCGTCCCTGGCTACCTNCTTCTACTTTCGATACAAATACTCGTGTCTTCTCTTAGTAGAATCTTGTCGTATGTAGCAGCAGTGAGCTAGCCACCCATCTATCGTTGTTTTGTTTGCTTATATTTGCGGCTTGACTAATCGACCGTACAGGTGCCTTGTATTTAATGAATAATCGGTTTGCGTTTAAATCAACAACAACGGGTCCTATGGATACAAACTCTGCTCTTGTTTATGCTTGTCTGCTTCTTGCAAAACTTGTAGGAAAATAACGGGCGAGTCAAAATTGTTTTTGCGTTTGCCATGCTGTAAAATTATTGATTAACCACCAATTTCAATGAACCACTTATTAATTTATAGTGGAAAGGCAGCAAAGGAATGAAATCTTTAAAAAACATTGCACGATTGGTCGATGCATCTTTTGTTTGATTTTATGGCTTGAAAGGAATTTTCTGAAGCTCAAACTTCAGGTACTTCGTTATAAGTGTTCATTGGCAATCTTCGATATCTTGATTATTTTCAAAATTATTGCGTGTTTCTTTTTATTGAAAGAATTCACGAACAGCGTTGAAAAAAATTGAAATTGCTTTAAATCCTAAATTGATAGAGAAAAAGTGGTACAATCTTCAAGAAAACCATAGTTTGTGAACGTCTATAATATGGTGGTAAGCAGAAATCCGTAGCTTTCTGGTTCACGATTTAGCAATTTGATGACGTCACAACCGGAAAACTGTTTGAAACATAGAAGACGCTGTAATTCTGAAACTAATCAAGATATCAAACGGTTTTTTAGAGATTTGATTCATATGCTTGGAAAGGCTAACTTACATGTGAACATTTATTTTACTGTAATAGGAAGCACAGGCGTCGAATCTTTGCAAAACTTTAAAATTAATCATGTAAAATGTTATTAACCCATTCTTTCAAATGAATTGCTCAAAAGGAACTTTATGTAATTTGCCATAATTTCAGAGAGAGCATTTTTGATACGATCATTATTTTTGCAATTACAGTTTTTTTATGTTTAATGAAAGGATGCACGAGAAGAAGTATCTACAGCTTTGACAAACATTAAAAGCACCATTATTCTAAAATGATTGAGGAAAATCAATATGATCAGTAAACGAAAACCTCAGTTTTTGAAGGTCTACAAGATGGAAGCAAGCAAAAGTCTGTAGCTTTTATGGTTAACGATTTACCAATTTGATGAAGTCACAACTTTAAAACTAGCAGGAATACAAGGAACGCTGTAACTCTAACAATAATAAAAATATCTAAAATGCTTTCTCTGGAATTATGGCAAATTACCTGAAATTCCCTTCGAGCAATTCATTTGAAAGAATAGGGCAATAACATTTTACACGATTAATTTTAAAGTTTTGCGAAGATTCGACGCCTACACGTATTTTTTTAAAAAAGAAACTGCTTATAAGAAACTCAACTCTCAGATCGCCGAAAAGTTAAGAAACTCCAGTACTGGGAAAAAATTAGTTAAGGAACTATTTATTTTAGTCAAAGAAATCCTTAGCATATTTTTACTTTATTTTCACTTTTTCCCTGCATCATATTACTTGGAAGGTTTACTCGAAACTTTTNAATTATGGCAAATTACCTGAAATTCCCTTCGAGCAATTCATTTGAAAGAATAGGGCAATAACATTTTACACGATTAATTTTAAAGTTTTGCGAAGATTCGACGCCTACACGTATTTTTTTAAAAAAGAAACTGCTTATAAGAAACTCAACTCTCAGATCGCCGAAAAGTTAAGAAACTCCAGTACTGGGAAAAAATTAGTTAAGGAACTATTTATTTTAGTCAAAGAAATCCTTAGCATATTTTTACTTTATTTTCACTTTTTCCCTGCATCATATTACTTGGAAGGTACTTGAGTAATTTCTAAACATTGGAAAGGCTTCAAAAACTTTGCTTTGAAATGTTCACGAGGGAACAGGCAGTAAACATGAAGATTGTTATGGAAGTCGTAAGAAACTCGTAAGAAACTCCGAGTACTGAAAATCTGATAATTTAAAAAAACTTTCAGTACTGGTTCAAATTCTTAGTTTCTTATAAAAAAATACGTGTATGCTGAAATAGGACATCCATCCCGTTCTACAGTAATGGGTGATTACGGTTGAAAGCGGTTTAGAAAGTGACTGAAAAAAATCAAAAAAAAAAATCAAACAAATGTTGACCAATTTGAGAAAATCAGGTTTGGTAACTAGCATCCTGGAGAATATATTCATATTAAGTAAAGATGGTGCACTCTTTTTCAAAGTCTCAAGCATCCGTTTCAGGTATTGAATGAATTTACTGATCCCAGGAGACGTAAAGAGTGGAAAGGTCCCCCCTAGAGCTTGGCTTAATGCAGTACTGCTTAGGAATGACCCAAGGGAATATGTAGGACATAAGGTTGACACGAGGCTAGGAATATCACAGTTCGATAGTGATTCTATCTTTCGGACCCCGCCCCCTCCCACCCATATCAACCCACATCTTGAAAGTAGAAGTATGACGAGACTTTAGAATGGTACTCGACACTGCGTTCGTCATGTTTTCACTAGACCGAGCCTACTACCTTAAGTTTATATCTTGTGTTAGACTGTTGGTTTTTGTAACGTAAATTAGAATATAGACGTGTTAATCAGTAAATAAAGTTATTTTCGTTTGAGTGTAACGAATTAGAAAATAACATAACTAAAGAAGCAACGCTTTCTCATATCTAAAAATGCTGTATTTAATTGAGTAGCATTTACTGTGACCATTTCAAAATACGGTGGTATCAACTGTATTTTCTATGTGTACACAATGCCGGTAAAATTCTGCAAGTGCTCATGATTTGTACTCACAAAATCAATGAAATCCGCCGCAGGTCAGCTGCAGCGAAGTCATTCATTCTGGAAAGGAGATATGAGGCAATGTTCTTCCTTCGATAATTGCTAATAATATGGACACAAAAAGGGGCCTTGCCGTGCACACTGTGATCGATGTGGGATGCACATAATTAACAGTTACTATCTTGAAATTGATTTGGAACAGCTGGGGAGCAAAAACGAAACGATGGCAATTTTTCGTATGAAGTTTGAACTGGATATACACGTTTGTTGTAAGAAACAAGTTAAAAGGAACTAACTCTGTGCCAGTAACCATTTCCAAAGTCAAGAATGAGCTTTTCAAAAAGGAAGAAAGACCGAGACATCTTGACTCGCTTGCGGAACAGGTCTTAAATACCTGTGTTGCATCACTATAACAATTTCCTACAGTTAGCAGAGGGTCCTAAAGGAGATCCTTGATCCCATTTTTCTAGTTATATTGGTTGGAAAATCCCGTTTACCTTCTTTAGACATGGTTATTAAAATCCCATCTCCAGTTAATTGCTTTTGCTATTGGTATTCCGGGTCCGGGTCTGAGTAAGGCAGCGGGTGGCAGCAAACGCAAGCTCTTGTCTGTACAGCCTATCTCATTATGCTTTCCTTTCTTTTATAACATCAATAGCTTCAGCACAAATTAACAAACTTGATCTTGTCCTTTCTTTTAAAATTCTATCTTTCATGTATTATACAAAAGGTCATTTAGGCTACACTGGTATGCCTCTCTGCAGCAATTAATAGTATAAAAACAACTGACTTCTTTAATGAAAATGTGGGTGAGCTCATAAAATTCTAAAAAAGCTGGACAATAACTCTCTAAATTCCTATTTTATCCACGCAAAGGACACCCAACAGTGTGGCTCCATTAGTAAGAGAGTTGAAATAAAACCAAAAGCTTTGTGTTGAAGAAAACCATAGGACTAATGAACCAGAAGGTAGGACGTGGGCGAAACTCCCTATCTCGCAATTTGTAAATGCAATTCGATCGAATTTGAGTTCTTGAAACGATTTAGATTNAATTATATTGGTTGGAAAATCCCGTTTACCTTCTTTAGACATGGTTATTAAAATCCCATCTCCAGTTAATTGGTTTTGCTATTGGTATTCCGGGTCCGGGTCTGAGTAAGGCAGCGGATGGCAGCAAACGCAAGCTCTTGTCTGTACAGCCTATCTCATTATGCTTTCCTTTCTTTTATAACATCAATAGCTTCAGTACAAATTAACAAACTTGATCTTGTCCTTTCTTTTAAAATTCTATCTTTCATGTATTATACAAAAGGTCATTTAGGCTACACTCGTATGCCTCTCTGCAGCAATTAATAGTATAAAAACAACTGACTTCTTTAATGAAAATGTGGGTGAGCTCATAAAATTCTAAAAAAGCTGGACAATAACTCGCTAAATTCCTATTTTATCCACGCAAAGGACACCCAACAGTGTGGCTCCATTAGTAAGAGAGTTGAAATAAAACCAAAAGCTTTGTGTTGAAGAAAACCATAGGACTAATGAACCAGAAGGTAGGACGTGGGCGAAACTCCCTATCTCGCAATTTGTAAATGCAATTCGATCGAATTTGAGTTCTTGAAACGATTTAGATTTAGTATTTTGTAAAATTCGCAGTTTTATTTTGTTTAAGATGGAATCTTGTCGACTTCACTAATTGTCAAATATTGAACGAAATGAATAAAGGAGCGTAGGTTTGAAAATTCAAGGACTTCTGACGATCAGCGGAGAGAAACTGGATTTTGAAAATCAACTCAAATTTATGAGATTTGCGCGAATGTTTTGCTGAGTGCTTTCAAGATATGCTTAAAATAAATTTAATGACTATGCATAATTGGCTATTGGCAGACCTTTTAAGTCGGCTGAGCAACCGATCAAATAATTGACCGACGTACTTGACAGACCGAAGTTGTGACTTTGCAGTGGATTTGAATGACTTTGCCGTACACCGGGAGTTCCAAGATGATGTGTCGGCGCTTGCCAAAATGTAATATTATGAGTTATGCCTCAGTTATGCACCAATTTGAATGAAGCACCAATCATTTTGTAGAAGAAAGCCCAACTTAGATGTAGAAATTTATTTCACAAAAATCGATCATGCAATTGTAGAGTTAAGGATTATTTTGCTTGGAAGCTATTTTTGAACATACTTAAGGGAGAACAAAACAGTTTCGATAATCTTTTTGGCAGGTTTCAGTTTCACAAAATGAAAGTGGACATGGTCATCCAACAAGGAGCAAAACCTGATGACAAATAGTTGTCTATTTGCTAGAGCTCACCTATGATGCATTTCTTAATTTTTCTTTAATTCTGACTCTTAATTTCGCTGTGNAGAAGAAAGCCCAACTTAGATGTAGAAATTTATTTCACAAAAATCGATCATGCAATTGTAGAGTTAAGGATTATTTTGCTTGGAAGCTATTTTTGAACATACTTAAGGGAGAACAAAACAGTTTCGATAATCTTTTTGGCAGGTTTCAGTTTCACAAAATGAAAGTGGACATGGTCATCCAACAAGGAGCAAAACCTGATGACAAATAGTTGTCTATTTGCTAGAGCTCACCTATGATGCATTTCTTAATTTTTCTTTAATTCTGACTCTTAATTTCGCTGTGCTTCAGGAATTTGCTTAGGTTTTGATTTTAACGTCATGATATAGACAAGATCTTAACTCGCAATTTGCGACCTCGCATGTTTAAATCGGTTGAGTATTAGCGGAGTAATTCAATTAAACACGCAAGGCTCCTAAGGTAATGCTCCTCCACAGGATCTGTTCAAACGTTTATCCTATTTTTTGGGACTCCCGGTATAATATTTTTATCATAAACAAGCAAAGGAAACTGTAAGTAGACTGTTTTCCACAGTCATCCAAAATTTTCTAAAAACGTCCAAAATTCCGTGAAAATGTCTGAAAATTTTTTGTCCGAAAATACAGGGTGTCCCAAAAAGGTACTCCTGTTTGAAAAATCACCAA
This sequence comes from Aurelia aurita, assembly GCA_004194415.1. NCBI lineage: Eukaryota > Metazoa > Cnidaria > Scyphozoa > Semaeostomeae > Ulmaridae > Aurelia > Aurelia aurita. The sequence continues at coordinate 1,046,885 of REGM01000070.1, forward strand.
AATTTGATTACAACGCCGATCTTCAAATTTCTTTTGTTGGCAAGTAGATCAAGGACTAAATTATTTTCCCAGGTATAGCTGATCTTGTAATTGGTTTAGAAATTAGCAAGTTTAGCTCTTTTTAAAGCTGCCTGGTTTTGAATCATACTGCAGAAAAGCACTGATGATTACCAGATCAATTTCTTTGTGTGTATTAATCTTTTGAATTGGTCATGAATGACAGAAAGAGACGCACACTATGAGATTTCAAGGATGATAAAAAATCTGAAAATTTTGGCTCGTAGGCAAGATTGACTGCGTTGCTTAAAAAGTATAGCTCAAAATAAGGTTTTTCAACGCGTAATTTTTCCACCTTTAAGTGTTCAAAACAAACATTTTGTCATCTTTAAATATTTTTGGGTCTTTGACAAGATAAATCCAAAAAGAACTTTAATCATAGGTTTGATAATCGAGTTTTGGTGAATTTTTAAACAGGAGTACTTTTTTGGGACACCCGGTATTATGTCCGAAGTCTATTCGTCCGAAATTTTTTGCTTTTGATGTATTTTTGGTTGAACCATAAGATATGTTTAATCATAAGACATCATGTAGAAACGGCGTCATGTTGACTTTATCTGTAAAGGAGGCTGGTCTCTCTTTTGTTCCTTAACAGTTTGCTCTCAGCAAAAATATTATTCAAATGTAGATATTTTTTCATGTTTAATTCTCTATAGATAACACGGACGGATGATAAAATCCTTGAAAGGTCTGTTTTCATCGCTAAAAACTGGAACAGATGGCTCAAGAATGAAGCCGATGAAGAGATAAGGAAGAAGTTATTCAAAAAATGATGATTATATGGCTTATTTTAGACAAAGGAAAATTGACTGATACGGAACAGCACCAGCTGCCACGGTCAAATCAAAAACACGTCGCTCTTGATTCATTGCATGGCTAGTCTGCAATTTAGCGGACCAGCTTTCAATATGGGCAAGTTATGTGTCATGGGGTAAGGGTTAGCGTCAGGGTTAGGTTTTGGAAAAGGGGTTTTGGGGTAAGTTAGGGTAAGTTAGGGTAAGTTAGGTTTAGTTAGGGTAAGGTAGGGTTTAGTTAGGGTTAGTAGGGTATTTGGTCAAATACGTTTCTGAGAGATATGACATAAAGCTGGTCCGCCAAAGTGCAGTCGTCCCCATTGCCTTGCTTTGAAAACGTTTACTATCTTTGAAATCGTTTACTATTTATCAGACTGAGCCTGCAGGCAGCCTTTAAATGAAGCCCGTAGTGAGATTTAGATTGTGATGAATCCACTACGGGTAAACCTGATGAATCTGTCACCTAATTTTTATTGTAAAGGGCCGATTGTCACGGCCCTCTGAAAAGCAGCCTTAGCTGACGGGGTTACCGTGTTTAGAGAATATAAAATGAAACTGAATCTAAAGGTTGATCTCCACTAGGCGGAAAAAAGCGCGCGGGCCACTGTGTACGCCCAGCGAGTATACACAATACAATAGAGGTGGAATCTGAAAGCAAGCCGAGATTTCGGACGCGCCAAAAAGTAGGGCTACGGGTTTCAACGACGGGTTGCGCGCGGGCCACTGTGTACGCCCAGCGAGTATACACAATACAATAGAGGTGGAATCTGAAAGCAAGCAGAGATTTCGGATGCGGCAAAAAGTAGGGCTACGGGTTTCAACGACGTGTTTCAAGTAAACTTCCAGGCTGCTTGGCGAAGAGATGCCAGTTTTAATAAATTAAAGTAAATGACCATAGATATAGGTTAATCCGAACTAGTCTACGAATAGAACAAAAGAACGTCATGCGCCACTTATTGTCTCTTTGTTTGATTGTCTAAGGAGAACAATTCCTTCGGTTGTCGTGCAAATTAGGCAAGCAGCATATTCCGCTTATAGCTCCGTTTATTCGCATTCAATCCTCTTTGAATTTAATTATTTCTTTACCAAATATTATAGCCTTTGACCTATTCCTGTAAAAAGCAAATAAGGTGCTGGAATGGTGATAAATGCAATTGTGAAATATATGTACCACAGGTTGGGTTCCTAACAAGATGGATATTAATGTTTTGATTCTGTAATTAGTATTACTATTTATTTAGAAAAATTATAAATGATGTAAAGTAGGTTCGAATGAGCTGTAATTGTAGCTAATTTTAGTTTTTTCGCCTACTGTAATCAATAAATAATTGAATAAGCAAATAAATAATAAATAATGATGATGACGATGACGATGACGGTGATGATGACGGTTGAATGATACGCAGAGGAGTGGGTGACAAGGACATACGTAGAATAGGCGAACTGAATGGCTGTGATAATGATCAGCCCTCGTTTGTTTTAATTGCTGACTGTTGCAGCCAATAAGATGCGTGACAGACTGCCTTTAAGAAACTTAGCTTCACTAAGTATCATCTGTTTATCTTTTGTTGTATTGTTCATTGATATTATTGTTGAATTGTACTTTGCTGTATTGTTAATGTCTTTTGTTGTACTGTTCAATGATATCATTGTTGAATTGTAAGTACCATTACGCAATCGGAGCAAGATGACCCTGAGTTCTTTCCCGTTGCGGATGGTACATAATAATGCAGATACGTTTTGTTTAAATGTTTTTATGGAGANTCACGAATTGAACTGCATTTTTATCATGCGAAAAAGTCAAAGAGTCTGGGCTCTAGCTCCTTTCCTTTGTCTAAGCTTTGTTCTCTAAACCAATCACCTGCGAGACAGAGCTCCTTTAACTAAGTATCATCTATTTATATTTTGTTGTATTGTTCATTGTTATTATTGTTGAATTGTACTTTGCTGTATTGTTATTGTCTTTTGTTGTACTGTTCATTGATATCATTGTTGAATTGTAAGTACCATACGCAATCGGAGCAAGATGACCCTGAGTCCTTTCCCGTTGCGGATGGTACATAATAATGCAGATACGTTTTGTTTATATGTTTTTATGGAGACGAATAAAAAAAATGATGACGATGATGACAAACGTGCCCCCTGCAAAATGAGGTCAAGCTATTGACACTACATTAACTAAAACTAAAATCAAATGAATGAATTAAACTGACCTTCAAATGGAACACAAGCTACCGTTAATTACATTTGGTGTAATTTCATTCAACAGTGCTTAATCCAGAAAAATATCTACGATATCGACAAAAACACAGTTTACCTGAGGGCAGTTGACATGTTATGGTTGTAAGATGGATGTCTTAAGATGAATGAAGCAAGACATAAATGAAATCCCTCGAATTAGGATGATATTACATGGGGTCGAGAAAGTGCAAACAACAAAGCACAAAGAATGGCTGGAACGCAGCGTAAAGTAGGATCTAATACTGTCAGGCTTGTGGCACGTCTTGAAATAGGCAATGGTTACTTTAATTAATTTGAACGTCAAAAGTGACTTTTATCACCTCGTTGTGTCTCTTTGAGTTCACTCGTGGACACCAGACTGAGCGATAGATCCATTTCTGTATATCCTGTCCATATCCTGGAACATTTTGGTGCATTTCCTGGGCCAATGGAATATTTCCTGGACCAATGGAACAACGCAACGTTCGCTTACCTTTGCCTTCCAAGTTTGTTCAGCATTTTAGTGACCTTCCTCGTACCTGCAATGTATAAGGCATAATAATTAGCTGAGCAGAAAAATTCTAACAAAAAGCTACGATAAACAACCCTCACTAAACCAAGTTATCGAATGGGGCCTTCTGATTGGTCAATCTAACGAATCGCATGCATTTGATTGGTTGAAATTGAAACTGGTTTAGATAAAGCTGGTTTAACTATGTCAGTGTCGATGGGGTATAAGCATATTAAAGGCACACTGTCGTGGCACTGATTGGGTAAATAAGACAATCTAAAAGAATAGAATTAGGCAAGCTTCAGTAATTACGATGTACAGCGAAATTCACGGCAGCATAAAGGGTTGGTGAATACTCAATTACTAGATCTTTTGTTATTAGTTTTATCTAAAGATCTAACCAATCACATCCACGACAGTGTGCCTTTAAACTAGCCGCGCAAAGACGTGCCAAACCATATTTGGGTAACTGATCTATGTCAGAAGGAAATTCTGACATCTGATAGGCTAGAATTTGACCGCAAGTGCCATTTTTATATGCTTAGATTCCCTTTAAATGGAATGCATATATCAAATCTGCTAAAATTGCTGACTCATGATGACAGTATAAGGCCATCTGATTGGCTATCTTGCAAATTGCACACATGATATTGTAACCTCACAATGGGCTAGGTCATAAGGTCATCGATGAAAACCAAACCGACGAGGGTGTAAAAAACGCGTATCTGGAAGGTCAAAACTATTGTACGTATGACAGGGAATAAATGTCCCCTGGCTGTAAACTGGGAATAATATCACTCTATTTCGTCGGATCATTTTCAATTGAAAGCTGAACCTAAAAGTAAACTGTCACACAATTTCGTATCGTGTTTAGCTTGATCTTGAACTATTTAAAAAAAGGGATTTTGAGAAAAACGTTTAACGTCATCGAAAGCCCAATTCCGCCTGGTTTCAATCAAACTTAGTTTATGGTTTCTGTTTACATTTATTATTATTTGAGTATCATGGATTTGATTTGATCCCTTATCATTTGATTCTTCGTCGATTTTCTACCTGTATCTTGGGCCTGACACTAAAATAAATCTGCTTGTGTTATGTTACCTTAGCTACGCTGAAGATAGCAAAGCCGTACGATGATCATATTTCCCTCAGAAATCTCATAATCTAAAGTAATAAATTACGAGACAGTCTAACGAAGGTGCAGCATTTTTCATTAATCTTGCCAACAAATTTGTGGCCAACTATCTTCCAGACGACGCTTATTCAATTCTGATTTATGGCGATATTCACAAAATACAGAGGAGCCATTTCAAGCGTGCTAAATCTTCGGCGAAATGTTACATAACCAAAATCACTCTAGTAGTAAGCATTGGCCTCTTTTTTGCAGGGGCTCTATAAAAATATTTGTCTGGCATAGGCCGATTCAATTAATCAATGGTTTGAAACACACAGGCACAGGGGGATAAGGGAAGGAAAGAAAAGAGTTAGTTAGGAAAACAGTACCGTCACATTGTCATCAGAAAGGTTTCTGAAAATAAAGGCATGAGTTATGCCCCGACCTAAATACATCTATTTCACCTCAGAAATGAGGAAGCAGATTTTTGTCAGGAGGAAAACTGAGCATTTTTCTGAACACTGGAGAAGAATGAAAACATTAGCTTTATTTTATCTTCTCTTCTTTCCTTTCTCTCCTTTCCTCCCCTGTGTCCCCAGTCTCGCTCAACTGTTATGGCTGCCATTAAAAAAGGCCTAGGCCACAAAAAACATCTTCATAAAACCTTTACTCTGTGCAGACTTATCTTCAGCTGCTCTTAGGCTCTCCTTACCTTTAGATCGAAACATACCTGCAACATTTTGTCAGAGAGCATAAAATCCGCACAAAATAGCAAAAAGTATAAAACCATGATAAAAAACTGGAAGGGTAAGAAATGTACTGGCAATATTTGTAGATAGAACTTTGGTTTTAACTTATACTTTGTAATTAGATAGTTGGCATTTATTGGTTCGTGTANGGCAATATTTGTAGATAGAACTTTGGTTTTAACTTATACTTTGTAATTAGATAGTTGGCATTTATTGGTTCGTGTAAACTAGAGCCACCACCAACTGTAAATAAATGAATTATTATGAGTTAATTTCACACCGTTATTGGTGGTTGTTTCTTGAAGGTCCAGTGGCAACAAGCCTCCTTAGAGCTCCAAGACTTTCCTTATGATCCTGGCTGTGTTCAGCAACGCGGTGGTCTGCATAGTTTCAATTTTTGCTCGGATTCTGATTCGAATTATTATTATTATCATCAATATTATTATTTTCATTATCATTATTTGACCAAATTTCCCTCTTTTGTACCATCAATAGACTCTTACCTTTCCCAGTCTCGGTGATCGAGATCACTAAAATCTCCAATGGATGCTATCTTTTTAAGATATCTTGAAATCTTTAGTAATTCTCTATCCTTTGCTTTGTTAGCATGTGCATTTCGGAAAGGACGGATCTGAAAATTTAAGAAAATAGCATTACCCTGAGAAAGATTTGTATAGTCAAAGTGGAATAGTTCTTGAAATGTAAATATTGCCAACAAAACAATGACAGATTTCATGAAAAGGTTTACGTTGCTTTTGGCTGACTTCCCAGGACGCACCTTCCAAAACAGCGATATCTACGACCGACTAGTCAAGCAGCAAATTTAAAGCAAAACGGAGCATATAGGCGTCAAATCTTTAAAAAATATTTGCACAAATGGTTATTGCATCTTCCTATTGATTCAATGGCTTGAAAGGAACTTCAGGTATTTTGTTATTTTTTGGCAATTTTTTATATTCTGATTATTTTTGGAAAATTCATGAAAAGTTTTGAAAAATTCAAATCATCGTAAATCGTAAATTAACAGAAGAAAAGTCGTACAATCTTAAAGAAGAGCATAGTTTATCAAGGTTTACAATATGGCGGTAAACAAAAATCTGTAGGTTGTCTCGTTTATGATTTAGCAATTCGATAACGTCACAACCCTAAAACTAGTTGAAACACACAAAAAGCTATAATTCCGAAAATAAACTAGATATCAAAATTTGCCAATAAAAAATAAAAAGGAGAAGAAGGAAGGTTCCTTTCTTTCAAGTCATTAAATCAAAAGGAAGATACAATAACCATTTGTGCATTCCTTTTTAAAGATTGCACATCTATGCGTGGAGGGGGCATCATTTGCATGGACATTTGTTTACGTGAACATTTTCAATAATCTCAGCCCGTGCTGAAATTTCACAAGGGGCTGAGTTTGCCGAATTGAGTTCAGCCGGTGCTGAGTTTCATCTCGGCCTCTGTCATATAAACAGTGTGAAGCGCCTTCAACCGAATTGAAACTCAGCACGTGTTCAACTCAGCATGGGCTGGGAATTTCTCATGTAAAGGGCCTCTAAGTTACTTATATAAAAATGAGAGCATTATATAACGCAATTTGAAATGCATGATGCCTTCAACCGAATTGAAACTCAGCACGCGTTCAACTTAGCATGGGCTGGAAATTTCTCATGTAAAGGGCCTCTAAGTTACTTATATAAAAATGAGAGCATTATAAAACGTAATTTGAAATGCATGATGCCTTCAACCGAATTGAAACTCAGCACGTGTTCAACTCAGCATGGGCTGGGAATTTCTCATGTAAAGGGCCTCTAAGTTACTTATATAAAAATGAGAGCATTATATAACG
>REGM01000070.1:1056283-1097647 GCA_004194415.1 Aurelia aurita
TGAGGTCAAAATCCGGATAGATGACCTTCCAGATGCCTGACCAAGCAACTCACCTTGCCGTCCTTCAGAAGGGACGTTAAACTAGTGGTCTCATGCCTGGATGTGGCATGCATAGTAGGCCTAAATTAGTTGTAATATAGCTAGATATATTTTCAGCCTACTTAAAATAAAGTGATGATGATGATGATGATGATGATGATGATGATGACGATGATGATGATTGTTCACCCAAATCATCAACTATTCTCAGTTGATTGTCTGCTATACCAACAAATAGCGTGCAAAAAGGTGCTACTGTGTGCCATTTTTCATTCAAACATAGATAAAGAAGTTTTCAGGAAAGTTGTGTTATACATATCCTCTTTTGTGATCTAAAATACACCGCAAGAGGGAGACTACAAGACTAGCACCCACTGAGACCCCTCCAACGCGAAACACGAGGAAGAAATTACTGATGTGGCTAATGAACCAAGTTTAATCAACCAAAATTAGGACAGTTTGTAAATCAGTACATAGGTATTAAAGTGAACAACCTGAGTTAAAAGATGACATCTAGTAGGTTTTAAAATAGCCTATTGTATTTGATAATCCGACGCGTGCCCAAAGAAAGCAAAGCAAAAAGGAACGATGGCGTGTATAGGTTTCTCTTTGCCCTATTTATAAACGAGCGCCATTTACCTCAGGTCATATATTGAACTATTATATAGTCTTTATATTGAACTAAGAGTTCCATCAGTATCAAGCCTGATCAAAAAGAGAGCGTGTACTATAGTATTCGACTGCATAAACAATAACATTTGCGAATTGTTTGAAAATCATTTTGAGAAAAGGGACCACAAATATGAGACGCGAAACAATCACAATTCAGTGGAATTACCTAAAGTGAAGCTAGAGACTGGACGTTAAAGTTTTTATTTTTTAGCGGCTAAAACATTTAATACTTAACCCCCTGAAGTTAGTTAAACTATATTCTTAATAACTCTGTGACACTAGATTTTAAACATTTTAAAAATTGTACATTTAATTTAACCTTTAGGAACAGGACTCTTGTGATAACAGTGCTCTTTGCGCTGATAGATTATCCTGTTTAAAAATTCGATTTTATTATTATTATTATTATTATTATTATTATCATTATTATTATCATTCTCTTCAGCTAAAACTTGTGCCCTGTTGTTTTGAAAAATAAAAATGAAATAAAATAAAATGAACGTGAAAAATTAATACCTCGATGATTCCGTAAGTGGGTGAATGAACGGTAATCATTGCTACGCTATCAAGTATGAACATTATTTTGTAATTCTGGTTGTTCGTTACTCCTAGCTCCTGAAAAAAATTATAGAGGAAAATGTCGTTAATTCTAAATTTCAGTCGAGAACTTTAAATAGAATAAAATAAATTATAACTCAAATTTCGGGACGTTTCCTTGCTAAGGGATCGTTCATTATTTACAGAGGGCTTGGTACCGAAGAGAAATGTGTTGGGTAAAAGAAATTTTCTGACGTAAAAAGGTGTCCATAGATGTTTTTTTCCATCACGTTTTGAGTTGGGTAAGGAGATGTTTTGGACCATAAACATTTCTCTTCGGTACCAACCCCTCCGTAAATGATGAACTGTCCCTAAACTCTCTTGTATGCCGTTATAATAAGAAACATTCAGATGAATATCAAATTTTTGAAAATTCTACGAGGTGACTCATAAAAATTCTCCTTGTTTGAAAAATTATGGCAGCAAAACTCTGTGAGTCAAGAGCTACAGGGGTGTCCTAACAAAATGGTCCCCCATTCGAGAATGGCTAACAGTGAATATTGCGAGGTGTTTAAATAATTAAACAACACTATTAACCCCTTTACGAATGCAGAAAAATTGAGATGAAACGCTAGAACCCTTTCTTTCAATATTCACTTGATTCTGATATTGTTGGAGATCAAAGGAAGTGCTGTTTTTGAAGCAACCACTTATTTTGACTTTCTTGTGCCATAAATCAGCAACCACTTCTCAGATTGACTCAAACAAGGTCTCAAACTTTAAGTTAAAGCCTATCCTATGCAACTGAAATTACAGCTCCTTCACAGCAGCCGCACAAACGGGGCACCATCCTTTTGGGGACACCATGTATTCGAAAAATCATGTCTCACAGAGATTAACAAAAACATCACCTAGACCAGGAGGCTTGTAAATGTTGGTCTTTATCTAATGATTTTATAGTATTTGAAAAATAATTACTATAAAAGTTGGAGGAGCAAAGGTCACGATTTTTTTATTTGCAACAAAACAAAATAATCAAAAATGTTACTAAAAACTCTTAAAGTCTGTCTCAAATTAGATGTCACGTGAGATTTGCGATAACGCAAAATTGGTCATGCAAAACAATTCAATTGTTTTTATTCGCGGGCATTTTCAAGTGACATTTAATTTGAGACAGATTTTGAATTCAATTTGAAGCCTTGCGTTAACAAATGTTATCGACTAAAATGTGGTCTTAAACTTTTGGCCACGACAGTACTTCTTCAAGAGCCTAATTACTATTTGCTCGCCTTATTAGCGCCCTAGTAGCGGGTGAGCAAAAATTCTCAAAAGAAAATACAAACTTCTTGCTGGGAAAACATACTGTTTACAGACAGATGCTAATTAAATACTTAATTTTTTCAACTTGTTTCACACAGTAAATCGCGATCCGAAAGACAAAATTCATGCCTTTTAGCAAAAACATCTGGAAGGTTTAAAAAATTTCCCTTTGCAAACAAAAAGAATTTGAGGGGTCAAGCTCAAGGTCAGATTCCCGACAGATTTCAGATTATTGAGTTCATACATCATCTACATGTTTTAAGTATCGAGTGAGATCTAAACATGCACCCATCGTTCGAGAGTTATATCTTTTTATAAGGATTAAAGACGGATTAGTGTAACGAGACAGTGAGAATTTTGAGATAGTTTTCCTCCTGATTAACCGATCACAAAAAATTTCCCTAATAAATTTCCTCCTTCGTCCACTCTAATATGCCATTCCGCAGTCAAATGCTAGACTCATTATATAAGTCCATCCAAATTTCACCTATCGTCTCGTTGTTGTTGTTGTTCTCGCTTCTGTTGTAGCGAAAAATCAGTTTGGGGAGCGAAACAAGAGACTTGTGGAATGAGTCTAGTCGAATGCGAAGGCGCTATTCGCGTTGCACCTTGGGATCGCATGGGGTTTCGAACTCGAAATCGAATATGAATTCGAAGTTGTCGAAGCTAGTGTTTTCGTGCGTAAACAAGCCCCATACGATCCTATTATGCATAGTGTTGAGCTCCTTCACATTCGACTGCGGGATGGTCTATTCTTATGATTCTCTAATTCTTACCGGGTGACCCAATAAAAAGTGAAACTTTTTGAAAAATCACCAAAATTTGATTATGTCGCCGATATTTGAATTTTCTTTTTATGTATTTGTATCAAAGACCAAATAAATTAAATTGTTAATTGCTATTCTATTCTTTCGGGGGAATACGACAAAATTATGGCATGAGAAAACCTGTCTTGAGAAATGGTATTTAAAAAAATATCGACTTTTTAGTTAAAAAGCTATTTCTTGCGATTTTATAAGAAGTTTCGAGTCTTACATGATGTAGAAGTTTCGTCACGGTCATGTGCAGCTAATTTAAGTGGTACTGGGGGATAAAAAATCATTTTTAGTATAATTTCTTGTGATTTCGGAGTATGCTTCAAAACTAGGTCGCCTGTAAAAGCACAAATTCCCACAAATTCAAAGACTTTTCAAGACTTTGGAATATGTTCAAGATTAATTTCGTCTTTGATAAAAATGCACACGAAGAAATTTTCATGATTGGTAATATAATCAAATTGTGATGATTTTTAATAATGTTCCACTTTTTTTGGGTCACCCAGTATAACTTGGGGCATATCTACGTACCTGCATTTTAGCCTCGATCCATTTCATGCTTGTAGCCGCTAAATAACAAAAATAAACAAATCAAAAATTACTCGTGCAACTAAATTATTTTTAATTAAATTGAGAGTATACCCCGGGGGTGAGGGGCGAAGCTAAAGAAAATTATTAGGGGGTGCAGACCCCGAAATTGCCGACAAAATGGACATTCTTGGGTTGGATTGTTTAAAATGATACAAATTGGCCAAATTTGCCGAAAAACTAGAAGTTCGGGGGGTGCGGTACCCCCGCATCCCCCTTTTTTGGCTACGTCTCTGTAAGAAGGATGGAACAAAAGAAGTGCTTTATACCTACACCAGATAACAATATCGTAGTTTTCATATGATGCTGTTAGAAACTCGTGAAGATATGGTCGCATCAAGTCAAACCCCGTCTCTGCTACTGATTTGTGATCTGCAAGGAAAAATTAATTTCTTTACAGGAAAAGGTGAAGTATATTTGAATTCGTTCAAGAGTCTTTGCCAGGGCCATAGGAAGCATCTTAAACTTGGAGGGACACGACACTTCAAGGGCACTTTTTTCATTAGCTAAAGGGGCGTTTCCTCAAACAAAAAGGGCAATTTTTCATTTATGCCAAAATCTTGGGGGGCATGTGCCCCAGTGCCCCCCGGTTCCTACGTCTCTGGTCTTTGCAAGTAGAAAGATCGTAAGCTAGTTGACGTAAAAATAATGTTCCAATATCATCCGTTGCACATAAGCAAGCAAGATATAGTTACTTTTCACTCTGTTTTACTTTCCAGCCCAAATATGCATTTCAGTTGCATGACATCGACACCGCAGTAATCAGGAGTGAAAGTTACTCTGCTATTTCAATCATGTGCAGAGAAACAGTGGCGGACACTTGCCAAATATTGGGGGGGGCGAAGCTATTGTTTTCAAACAAAAGGTCTTTGTTTTACCCAACATTGGGGGGACCGCACCCCTTCGCCCCATAGTGTCCGCCACTGCAGAGAAAATCACTTCCATCAGGAGGTGAAATGAAAGTAATCCGGTGTGCTCCATTATCGTGTAACAGAATGAATTTATGGTGACATTCACTCTGGAATGTTGTTCTGATGACGCAGACAATGAAGACAGCCTCTGCAGCAAAGGAACAAATAAAATGGCTACACAATAATGCAGAGCTATATGACTAAAAATTGAAAAAGAATGAAGATGAATCTGGTACTGTGTAACAACAGCAAGGAAAACAGAGTATTTTTGAATGGGATAGAGTTGGGCATCATTTAGCTCTGGCAGAAGACACAGCATTCTGGTTAGAGAAAAGCAACTTTTAGTAGTAAATATTCTTACCAAATAGTGTGTAATCAACATCAAGCACTAACAGATTTTTGCCAGGCCGTGGTTCATTGAATACTTTGATTTCATATGTTGATACTCTTCTTTCGATTTTTGCAAGAAATTCTTCCCTGTGAAAAGCATTATTATTAATCTCTGATTAAAACGAGAAATCTTAGAGACCTTTGGAACACAAACCCCCTGCTTAATATAAAGGGTGCTCCTGATTAAATAGCTTGAGCCTAAGGATGGAGGAAACACTCAAAAATTCTTTCATGTAAAATTCTTAAACTTACTTTATTGGTTAACAACATAATAAAGACTTAACTCTAAAGCTATCAGGAAGAAAATATGCAAACTTCCTGTGTATGATTTATGGTCTAACCATTTGATCCTAAATAGACAACAACGCTAAAGATGGCAGTCGTGCAAAGCATGCTGGTAAAAAGCTCCCTGATGACCACCCAGCGACATAACAGTTTTGGTCTGCTGTTTCGACTAGCTAGCTGTGGTAAAGTTTTGAACAGGAAATCGATGTAAAAAAATAGGACAACTTTGTAATTCAAACGCAAATCTTTAATAGACGATTGCGCTAAAGATGGCGGACAGGAATTTTTTACCATGATGCTTTGCGCCGAATTGAATTTCGAATGGTTTGATTGGTTGATTTCTTCAATAGCGCAAAGGATCTTTGGTAAAAAATTCCTCGACGCCATCTTTAGCGCAATCGTCTATTAAAAGTTCAATTCAAATCAAATTTTAATTTTTCTGCTTTGGAAAGGTTTCCTTTCAAACCATGTTGCATTTGAATTCAACGTCGATTCAAATTAAAGGTAGCTAGTCGAAATTGCAGACTGAAATTTTTACGTTGTTAGGTGGTCGTCAGAGAGCTTTTTGCCCCATTTGGCCAAAAGAGGATTGATTTAGCAAGTGAAGCAACATGGAACTGTTGATCTTTGCGGATGCAATTTATTACTGTATGCTTATTAATGTGAGAAATACACATCTTTCTATATAAGAAATACGTTTATAAGAGCTTAGTACTAGCACAGCAAAATTTAAGAAACCCTAGTACTATATTTTAGAAGCACTCAGAAACTTTTGCAAAGCTAAATCCAAAGCTTCCTTTTACAAGGGGTCATTCGGCCTCTTTTCTTGAGTAACATTCACAACAGTTCTTTGTTCTGAGCCCAAATGAACTCTATTCTTACCAAACATTGTTTTCTGTGTCAATAAACGTATCTATAGCAGTCGTAGAAACTATATCAAAATTTTAGCGACCAAAATAAGAAACAAATTAAGAAACTTTTAGTGATAAAAAGTGGAAATTTCCATATTAAATTAAGAAACATTTAGTATCAAGTGCTGATCCAACTTTCTCATAACAGAAAAAAATATTGATCTGTTGAGAATTCAACAGGAGTAATTTTGTGATTTTTCCAAAACATTTATATATCTACTGTACCTTCTCTCTAATGCAACTTCTTCCTCTCCAATATCTTCATCATCAGCCATTTTAAGTTGCACTACTTCTAATGGAGGCTTGATAATGTTCACCTGTAAAGCAAGAAAAGACTACATTGCAACAGCATTGCTTCCATTAAAGTTTAACGTAAACTGAACAAGTCACCTCTTCTTGTTTAGTGACTGTTTTTTGCATGTTCTTCTCAATATATCTAAATATAGCAAGAAAATTACATTTTCTTCCAAAAGAAGGAATATTACTATATCCTATCCTATCCTATCCTATCCTAAAATTCCTTTCCCTATCCTTAGTTTTCCACACTCCTTGTCCCCGGATTTCTTCCCTTCCTTTCCCTAACATTGTTCCTTTCTCTGGCCAAAACGTTATTGTCTGCTTTTACTTTCTTGATGATACTAAATACATTTGATATAGATACCTTCAAATATAAAAGTAATCCAGTAGATCATGAAAGTGTCAATGCAAAATATCTTGAATTAAGAATTGTGGAGCACAGACTGAGGGGAAGGAAAATTAAATTTTGGAAAATGGACATGGATACTTGCTATATGGCATTCACCTCAACCTCGTACCCACAGTGCCAATGAAGGTTTTCCGTAAACTGCAACACCTACATCGACCCTGGATCCTGTTAGGTTATTATGAAATTTGATTGGCTCGTTTGGAAAAAAGAGAAATTTCTGACCTAGAAGAAGTGTCATTTAGTCGAACTAAATATTTTTCAAATGGCTTAATATCACAATAAGTGGTGCTCGAATCATGGAATATTTATTTNGTTTGAAAATCATTTTGAGAAAAGGGACCACAAAATATGAGACGCGAAACAATCACAATTCAGTGGAATTACCTAAAGTGAAGCTAGAGACTGGAAGTAAAAGTTTTTATTTTTTAGCGGCGAAAACATTTAATTCTTTACCCCCTGAAGTTAGAACATTGAAATATAGAACTCTTTTTAGAAAAGCAATAGAGGAACATTGTAAATAGGCGTAAATTATATTCTTAATAACTCTGTGACACTAGATTTTAAACATTTTAAAAATTGTACATTTAATTTAACCTTTAGGAACAGGACTCTTGTGATAACAGTGCTCTTTGCGCTGATAGATTATCCTGTTTTAAAATTCGATTTTATTATTATTATTATTATTATTATTATTATTATTATCATTCTCTTCAGCTAAAACTTGTGCCCTGTTGTTTTGAAAAATAAAAATGAAATAAAATAAAATGAACGTGAAAAATTAATACCTCGATGATTCCGTAAGTGGGTGAATGAACGGTAATCATTGCTACGCTATCAAGTATGAACATTATTTTGTAATTCTGGTTGTTCGTTACTCCTAGCTCCTGAAAAAAATTATAGAGGAAAATGTCGTTAATTCTAAATTTCAGTCAAAAACTTTAAATAGAATAAAATAAATTATAACTCAAATTTCGGGACGTTTCCTTGCTAAGGGATCGTTCATTATTTACAGAGGGGTTGGTACCGAAGAGAAATGTGTTGGGTAAAAGAAATTTTCTGACGTAAAAAGGTGTCCATAGATGTTTTTTTCAATCACGTTTTGAGTTGGGTAAGGAGCAGATGAATATCAACTTTTTGAAAATTCTACGAGGTGACTCATAAAAATTCCCCTTGTTTGAAAAATTATGGCAGCAAAACTCTGCGAGTCAAGAGCTACAGGGGTGTCCTAACAAAATGGTCCCCCACTCGAGAATGGCTAACAGTGTTATGTTATAAATAAACAACACTATTAACCCCTTTCCGAATTTACGAATACAAACAAATTGAAATGCAACACTAGAACAGTTTCTTTCAATATTCACTTGATTCTGATATTGTTGGAGATCAAAGGAAGTGCTGTTTTTGAAGCAACCACTTATTTTGACTTTCTTGTGCCATAAATCAGCAACCACTTGTCAGATTGACTCAAACAAGGTCTCAAACTTTAAGTTAAAGCCTATCCTATGCAACTGTATAAAAAAGCAAAAATTGAAATTACACCTCCTTCACACCAGCCGCACAAACGGGGCACCATTTTTTTTGGGGACACCATGTATTCGAAAAATCATGTCTCACAGAGATTAACAAAAACATCACCTAGACCAGGAGGCTTGTAAATGTTGGTCTTTATCTAATGATTTTACAGTATTTGAAAAACAATTATTATAAAAATTGGAGAAGCAAAGATCACGAGGGTGAATCCGGACATAGAAGTAATCTGAAAAGAGAAACTGATTTTCGGTATTTTTCGCTTTTGAAAAGTTTTCTCAATACTTTATTTGCAACAAAACAAAACGATCAAAAATTTTAGTAAAAACTCTTAAAGTCTGTCTCAAATTAGATGTCACGTGAGATTTGCGATAACGCAAAATTGGTCATGCAAAACAATTCAATTGTTTTTATTCGCGGGCATTTTCAAGTGGCATTTAATTTGAGACAGATTTTTAATTCAATTCGAAGCCTTGCGTCAACAAATGTTATGGACTAAAATGTGGTCTTAAACTTTTGGCCACGACAGTACTTAAGAGCCTAATTACTATTTGCTCGCCCTAGTAGCGGGTGAGCAAAAATTCTCAAAAGAAAATACAAACTTCTTGCTGGGAAAACATACTGTTTACAGACAGATGCTAATTAAATACCTAATTTTCTCGACTTGTTTGACACAGTAAATCGCGATCCGAAAGACAAAATTCATGGCTTTTAGCAAAAACATCTGGAAGGTTTAAAAAATTTCCCTTTGCAAACAACAAGAATTTGAGGGGTCAAGCTCAAGGTCAGATTCCCGACAGATTTCAGATTATTGAGTTCATACATCATCTACATGTTTTTAAGTATCGAGTGAGATCTAAACATGCACCCATCGTTCGAGAGTTATATCTTTTTATAAGGATTAAAGATGGATTAGTGTAACGAGACAGTGAGAATATTGAGATAGTTTTCCTCCTGATTAACCGATCACAAAAAATTTCCCTCATTAATTTCCTCCTTCGTCCACTCTAATATGCCATTCCGCAGTCAAATGCTAGACTCATTATATAAGTCCATCCAAATTTCACCTATCGTCTCGTTGTTGTTGTTGTTCTCGCTTCTGTTGTAGCGAAAAATCAGTTTGGGGAGCGAAACAAGAGACTTGTGGAATGAGTCTAGTCGAATGCGAAGGCGCTATTCGCGTTGCACCATGGGATCGCATGGGGTTTCGAATTCGAATCTGAATTCGAAGTTGTGGAAGCTAGTGTTTTCGTGCGTAAACAAGCCCCATACGATCCTATTATGCATAGTGTTGAGCTCCTTCACATTCGACTGCGGGATGGTCTATTCTTATGATTCTCTAATTCTTACCGGGTGACCCAATAAAAAGTGAAACTTTTTGAAAAATCACCAAAATTTGATTATGTCGCCGATATTTGAATTTTCTTTTCATGTATTTGTACCAAAGACCAAATAAATTAAATTGTTGATTGCTGTTCTATTCTTTCGGGGGAATACGACAAAATTATGGCATGAGAAAACCTGTCTTGAGAAATGGTATTTAAAAAAATATCGACTTTTTAGTTAAAAAGCTATTTCTTGCGATTTCATATGAATTTTCGAGTCTTACGTGATATAGAAGCTTCGTCACGGTCATATGCAACTAATTTAAGTGGTACTGGGGGATAAAAAATCATTTTTGGTATAATTTCTTGTGATTTCGGAGTATGCTTCAAAACCAGGTCGCCTGTAAAAGCACAAATTCCCTCAAATTCAAAGCCATTTCAAGACTTTGCAATATGTCTTAAGTTGATTTGGTCCTTGACACAAATGCACACGAAGAAAGTTTCATGATTGGTACTATAATCAAATTGTGATGATTTTTAAAAATGTTCCACTTTTTTGGGTCACCCAGTATAACTTGGGGCATATCTACGTACCTGCATTTTAGCCTCGATCCATTTCATGCTTGTAGCCGCTAAATAACAAAAATAAATAAATCAAAAATTACTCAGTGCAACTAAATTATTTTTAATTAAATTGAGAGTATACCCCGGGGCTGGGTGCAGACCCCGAAATTGCCGACAAAATGGACATTCTTGGGTTTGATTGTTTAAAATGATACAAATTGGCCAAATTTGCCGAAAAACTAGAAGTTCGGAGGGTGCGGTACCCCCACATCCCCTTTTTTTGGCTACGTCTCTGTAAGAAGGATGGAACAAAAGAAGTGCTTTATACCTACACCAGATAACAATATCGTAGTTTTCATATGATGCTGTTAGAAACTCGTGAAGATATGGTCGCATCAAGTCAAACCCCGTCTCTGCTACTGATTTGTGATCTGCAAGGAAAAATTAATTTCTTTACAGGAAAAGGTGAAGTATATTTGAATTCGTTCAAGAGTCTTTGCCAGGGCCATAGGAAGCATCTTAAACTTGGAGGGACACGACACTTCAAGGGCACTTTTTTCATTAGCTAAAGGGGCGTTTCCTCAAACAAAAAGGGCNGTCTCTGTAAGAAGGATGGAACAAAAGAAGTGCTTTATACCTACACCAGATAACAATATCGTAGTTTTCATATGATGCTGTTAGAAACTCGTGAAGATATGGTCGCATCAAGTCAAACCCCGTCTCTGCTACTGATTTGTGATCTGCAAGGAAAAATTAATTTCTTTACAGGAAAAGGTGAAGTATATTTGAATTCGTTCAAGAGTCTTTGCCAGGGCCATAGGAAGCATCTTAAACTTGGAGGGACACGACACTTCAAGGGCACTTTTTTCATTAGCTAAAGGGGCGTTTCCTCAAACAAAAAGGGCAATTTTTCATTTATGCCAAAATCTTGGGGGGCACGTGCCCCAGTGCCCCCCGGTTCCTACGTCTCTGGTCTTTGCAAGTAGAAAGATCGTAAGCTAGTTGACGTAAAAATAATGTTCCAATATCATCCGTTGCACATAAGCAAGCAAGATATAGTTACTTTTCACTCTGTTTTACTTTCCAGCCCAAATATGCATTTCAGTTGCATGACATCGACACCGCAGTAATCAGGAGTGAAAGTTACTCTGCTATTTCAATCATGTGCAGAGAAACAGTGGCGGACACTTGCCAAATATTGGGGGGGGCGAAGCTATTGTTTTCAAACAAAAGGTCTTTGTTTTACCCAACATTGGGGGGACCGCACCCCTTCGCCCCATAGTGTCCGCCACTGCAGAGAAAATCACTTCCATCAGGAGGTGAAATGAAAGTAATCCGGTGTGCTCCATTATCGTGTAACAGAATGAATTTATGGTGACATTCACTCTGGAATGTTGTTCTGATGACGCAGACAATGAATACAGCCTCTGCAGCAAAGGAACAAATAAAATGGCTACACAATAATGCAGAGCTATATGACTAAAAATTGAAAAAGAATGAAGATGAATCTGGTACTGTGTAACAACAGCAAGGAAAACAGAGTATTTTTGAATGGGATAGAGTTGGGCATCATTTAGCTCTGGCAGAAGACACAGCATTCTGGTTAGAGAAAAGCAACTTTTAGTAGTAAATATTCTTACCAAATAGTGTGTAATCAACATCAAGCACTAACAGATTTTTGCCAGGCCGTGGTTGATTGAATACTTTGATTTCATATGTTGATACTCTTCTTTCGATTTTTGCAAGAAATTCTTCCCTGTGAAAAGCATTATTATTAATCTCTGATTAAAACGAGAAATCTTAGAGACCTTTGGAACATCAACCCCCTGCTTAATATAAAGGGTGCTCCTGATTAAATAGCTTGAGCCTAAGGATGGAGGAAACACTCAAAAATTCTTTCATGTAAAATTCTTAAACTGACTTTATTGGTTAACAACATAATAAATATGCAAACTTCCTGTGTAGGATTTATGGTCTAACCATTTGATCCTAAATAGACAACAACGCTAAGATGGCAGTCGTGCAAAGCATGCTGGTAAAAAGCTCCCTGATGACCACCCAGCAACATAACAGTTTTGGTCTGCTGTTTCGACTAGCTAGCTGTGGTAAAGTTTTGAACAGGAAATCGATGTAAAAAAATAGGACAACTTTGTAATTCAAACGCAAATCTTTAATAGACGATTGCGCTAAAGATGGCGGACAGGAATTTTTTACCATGATGCTTTGCGCCGAATTGAATTTCGAATGGTTTGATTGGTTGATTTCTTCAATAGCGCAAAGGATCTTTGGTAAAAAATTCCTCGACGCCATCTTTAGCGCAATCGTCTATTAAAAGTTCAATTCAAATCAAATTTTAATTTTTCTGCTTTGGAAAGGTTTCCTTTCAAACCATGTTGCATTTGAATTCAACGTCGATTCAAATTAAAGGTAGCTAGTCGAAATTGCAGACTGAAATTTTTACGTTGTTAGGTGGTCGTCAGAGAGCTTTTTGTCCCATTTGGCCAAAAGAATATTGATTTAGCAAGTGAAGCAACATGGAACTGTTGATCTTTGTGGATGCAATTTATTACTGTATGCTTATTAATGTGAGAAATACACATCTTTTTATATAAGAAATACGTTTATAAGAGCTTAGTACTAGCACAGCAAAATTTAAGAAACCCTAGTACTATATTTTAGAAGCACTCAGAAACTTTTGCAAAGCTAAATCCAAAGCTTCCTTTTACAAGGGGTCATTCGGCCTCTTTTCTTGAGTAACATTCACAACAGTTCTTTGTTCTGAGCCCAAATGAACTCTATTCTTACCAAACATTGTTTTCTGTGTCAATAAACGTATCTATAGCAGTCGTAGAAACTATATCAAAATTTTAGCGACCAAAATAAGAAACAAATTAAGAAACTTTTAGTGATAAAAAGTGGAAATTTCCATATTAAATTAAGAAACATTTAGTATCAAGTGCTGATCCAACTTTCTCATAACAGAAAAAAATATTGATCTGTTGAGAATTCAACAGGAGTAATTTTGTGATTTTTCCAAAACATTTATATATCTACTGTACCTTCTCTCTAATGCAACTTCTTCCTCTCCAATATCTTCATCATCAGCCATTTTAAGTTGCACTACTTCTAATGGAGGCTTGATAATGTTCACCTGTAAAGCAAGAAAAGACTACATTGCAACAGCATTGCTTCCATTAAAGTTTAACGTAAACTGAACAAGTCACCTCTTCTTGTTTAGTGACTGTTTTTTGCATGTTCTTCTCAATATATCTAAATATAGCAAGAAAATTACATTTTCTTCCAAAAGAAGGAATATTACTATATCCTATCCTATCCTATCCTATCCTAAAATTCCTTTCCCTATCCTTAGTTTTCCACACTCCTTGTCCCCGGATTTCTTCCCTTCCTTTCCCTAACATTGTTCCTTTCTCTGGCCAAAACGTTATTGTCTGCTTTTACTTTCTTGATGATACTAAATACATTTGATATAGATACCTTCAAATATAAAAGTAATCCAGTAGATCATGAAAGTGTCAATGCAAAATATCTTGAATTAAGAATTGTGGAGCACAGACTGAGGGGAAGGAAAATTAAATTTTGGAAAATGGACATGGATACTTGCTATATGGCATTCACCTCAACCTCGTACCCACAGTGCCAATGAAGGTTTTCCGTAAACTGCAACACCTACATCGACCCTGGATCCTGTTAGGTTATTATGAAATTTGATTGGCTCGTTTGGAAAAAAGAGAAATTTCTGACCTAGAAGAAGCGTCATTTAGTCGAACTAAATATTTTTCAAATGGCTTAATATCACAATAAGTGGTGCTCGAATCATGGAATATTTATTTGAAATGTCGAATATGGGATTCGAAAATAACTGCTCCCTGCCTCCCTGCCATCCTAATTATTCCAGCCATTTTCTGCTAAAATTTGGCAACATGTTCCAAGGGTATCTGTAGCCTCTAGATAGCTTGGGAATGAGGTTGCATTCATTCCTGATTTATCTATGATGAATTACCAGATTTTCTTCTGCAGTACCCATCATCATAATCTTCATCCCAGGCTTTAATGAAAGCATTCCAACTTTTACATCATCGCCTGGCGGCTTCCCTAGAATAAATCAGATTGCAAAGTTATGCCCTGCCAAAGAACAATAAATGCGTACCTAAAATTTACATATTCTATCAAAGACTGCTGTGTAAATAAGAAAATATATGTGCTCAAAGATTTTCTTGTTTCTAAATTTTGCCGGTGCTTTTGGAGGGTCTATTGGGGGTAAAATGGGTAAGCTTGGGGTAAAATAGTAAGGCAAAAAATATCAATGAATTCTGGAAAAATCTTCAGCTACAGATTTTCCCCAGCTATATACATCTGTTGGGAATACCCTCCCTGAACTATCGAATGCTGATATTGAACAGTTTATGATCTACTGTTTTTCAGCAATCAACATTACCCATTTTACCCCCAGCCTACCCATTTTACCCCTGCTGACCCTACCCTTGATCAGAGATTTGTAGTAAAGCAGGAAAAGGTGCAAGACAAGCGAACCTCTGGTGACATTGAATAGTTATGTTATCATATAGCTACTTTGATTTTGACGTTGATTGACATTTCAAAGTGAATTTTAATCCCATGAAAAATTTGCCAATATAAACAACCCTGTTCTTTGAAGGCTGGTGAATGGCGTACAGTAACAGGCAGTGATGCATGCTGTCCTTTTTTATGAAACAGAGAGGGCCACAGCATGGGTCATCGAATCTGTTGTCAATCAAACCACCAACAATATTCTAGAGGCAATGGTTTGATTGGCGTATCATAATGAGGCTGTTCAGGGTCACCGGAGCCTCGTTTTTGCTGGCTTGTTTTTTTTGCATACCACTTCAAACCACTGATCTCAACTGGCAAGCTTGCCAACTTTGTGGGCTAGATCTCACTAGCCTGGAACAAGGATGGATATCCAAAACTGATGGGGAACTGATGGGCATCCAAAATTGCTCTTGCATGCATACAAAAAACAAAACTACAGTATCGAGTTGATTTCTTTCTATGGATCTGGAGGCTGCTTGGTTTCCAGACTGGAAAATTTGCTGTGCGCATGGAAGATCTTCTGTGTGCAATTTGAAGTTCAAGGCAGCGGCGGCACCACGGGGNTTCTAGAGGCAATGGTTTGATTGGCGTATCATAATGAGGCTGTTCAGGGTCACCGGAGCCTCGTTTTTGCTGGCTTGTTTTTTTTGCATACCACTTCAAACCACTGATCTCAACTGGCAAGCTTGCCAACTTTGTGGGCTAGATCTCACTAGCCTGGAACAAGGATGGATATCCAAAACTGATGGGGAACTGATGGGCATCCAAAATTGCTCTTGCATGCATACAAAAAACAAAACTACAGTATCGAGTTGATTTCTTTCTATGGATCTGGAGGCTGCTTGGTTTCCAGACTGGAAAATTTGCTGTGCGCATGGAAGATCTTCTGTGTGCAATTTGAAGTTCAAGGCAGCGGCGGCACCACGGGGGGGGGGGACTGCGGGAGTCCCCCACTTCTCTCCAAAGTCGGTTTTCCAATTCGTCCAAATCCATAGAGAAATTGTCAAAGGAGGGGTTAGGCAGTTAGATCCTGAATTTTGAGAACAAATAAGGGCGTTTCTTAGCAATAGAAAGGGTGTTTCCTAATGATAAAAAGGCGTGGTCCTAAAAAATTTACCGGGGCCTTTGCCCACGGAACCCATTTGCATTTATCCTCCCCAGCCGTTGACAGCTGGCGCTGCTGCCAGTTCAAGCTGTGCATTTTGCAAATTTCAAGTGCCCAAAAAAGTGACTTTTATTGTTTTATTCAATTGAACTATTGTTTTAATCAATAGCCCTTTTGTTTATTAAGTGTGCACTTGAATTCAAATCAAAGCATGCAGTCACAGATAGGAAACTTTCATGTCTGGCACTGCTGGGTTTTGCAGTTGTGAGTGATTTATAGCTGTGAATTAAATTTTTTGTGGAATTTGAATCGAACTTTTAGTATTATTTGCAAGATTTTCACTGCGGAATCCATAGTTTGCCAACCTCGAATCAAGACGGACTTCTATCAAGATCCAAGCTCAAGCTTGTTTGAGGAGCCCTTTTTTGACGAGCCAGAGAAGCAGAAGCCTTTTTTGTAGACAATAATGTTTTTGCTCACCCTTATATTTTAATCCAAGTAATTTCTGGCGCTCTGGAAGTACCATTGTTTTGTCACATATCATTTGCTTGAAGTCTGCTATCGTCTTTGACTTTTGAATGTTCTCAAATGTGTATTCTTTGCCACTCCATTTTACCACGAGATTCACAACCTCTTCCTCTGAAGTAGCCATCTTTGTGATGTTAACAAATTGCAACAACAGCAACATCTAAAAGTTATTCCGTTAAATTTCGCGCACCCTGAATTTTCGCGCCCTCGATTTTTTCGCGTTCCTTGTGGATTCAATACTTTCGCTCTTCGAGCACTTTTGTTATATTTTTTTTAATTTTCACGACCTTTCGTTCTGTACCTAAACCAAAAAGACATGTTTATGTTTTTAGATAAATCTAGACTTTTCATTTCGCCCCCTTAATTTTTTGGGCGCCTGGTGTGCTGCACCAACTGACCCCCTTTTTCAACTGGTCCCCATGCGCGTGATGCGCGTGTACCTTTTTCGCGCACCTCCTCTACGCGAAAATTAATAGAGCGCAGAACGAAAATAGCTATGAAATACTTGTACATGAGGTCAATCTTACAAACGGCGGGAAAATAAATATATTTGGAACTTCCAAACAAGCAAGATGAAAAGGCAAACCCCAGAGACAAAAGCAAGCGATAATGAAACAAAAAGTCGAAGAAAACGTACAAGATCCAAAATAAAAGAGATCAAATATGAATATGATGATTTCAAGCCTTCAAATTCTCTCAAAAAGTCACCTGCAGTCGTAAAGAAGAAGGAGCAAACAATGGGCCTAAACTCGACAGCAGGAAAAACACAGCCGCCTCACAGTGACAATCGTTGTGATGAAATGAAGGGTTCTTTAGAATATTGTCCAATTTGTCAGTTTCCTTTCAAGCATTTGGTTGGTCAAAGTGAAGACTGGCATGTTAGTGACTGCCTCACAAGTAGAGGGAACACACCATCCCAAGGTGTGGCTACATACAACAATACAATGTTAGAATAAACCCACACAAACAAAATTATTTTCAACATATTAGATGTCTAACAAATTTTCTAGTTTTTACTATAACAAGTTACCCACAGCCTGCCCTTTTACCCTTGCAGTCCCTGAAGGATTTCGCTACAGGCTTTAAGCCTATGCAAAAATTGTATAAGTATATATAAAATAAAACCTGATTCTCACAAAAAATATGTGAAATCCACTGTCCCCAATACCCTTCCCCCCAAATTCTGTTGACTACCAAAAACCTCCCAAAACCAGAGCCGTAACTATCCACACCATAACCAGATCATGCCATCCAAAACTACCCCAAAATATTATGATTTATGTACGAGCCTAATCGATACCCGGATATCACCCCCTGGGCCACCCCCAGGCAATTGATGACGTATACAACCTTAGGAGTGAGGAATTTGAATTGAGTATTATCGGAGGATTTTAAACCATATTGGGCCATTTAGATTATGTATGTATGGCAAATTTTGATATCTTTGGGTAATTATGATCTCGTTGTGGGTCATTTCCAATCATTCCACGATTCACTAAGGATATCAAAGGTATACAAGGCCCATTTTGCTGCACTTTTGTTTTAGAAGGAATTGCTGACCTGAGAATAATAGGGTGACGGTGTCCACCCCCTGATGCAGCTACTGGTAAGAACCGCTAATCATCACCAATAATCTTACAGTTTCATCTTTTATAAACAGGTGAATGTCCTAATGGTTTAAAGTGCCATTCCATCAGCCAAGAGCATTTCAGAAGATACTGTCATAGTGCGCAGGCAATTTCTAGAAGCAAAGTATCACTGTGTGAGGTATGTCAATATAGATTCCAGGTAGTTTACTATATTTTGTAAATAGGTGCGCCAAATAACTATCCATTTTTGACAGACCATGATAAATTGTACACTAGGCCGATGTGGAAGATTTAATTTTATTTCTATTTTTATATGCCTACAGTGATTTCTTGAAACTTTGTTGTCTGGAAACAGCCTAAATCAATCGAAAAACCTCACTTTTCGCGACTTCTTTACCTCTCTGAAGATTGATTAAAATATGCGTATATAACTGTGACATATGTTTTGAACATCAACCATATGAAAAGCTGTCAAAATTTTTAAAATTTTTACTCTATGTTAAACAAATCCAACCACAATTCAACAAAAATTGTTACAGAAAACAATAAGCAATATTTCCTTCTGGATAAGCTTAAAAACAGAAAAAATGACCGTATATTGACATATTGGGCTGATGTTCCTTTAGACAAGAGGTAAAGCATTTTAAAGGAACATCAGCCCAATATGTCAATCAAGACATCAAGACTTGATGTAAAATCAGTTGATCTCCCAAATGTTATAATTTGAAATCTTGATTCGTGAAGGCAAATCAGCGATGTCAAACTGATTGCCAACCAGAATTCGCAGAAGCAAGCACCGTCACTAAAGCAACTGCAAAGGAATGTAGAAATGCAAATGAATTCAAATCAGTGGATCCTTCAGACATGGATGAAATGGATAGCAAAAGCTTCAACAATTCAGTTTGTTCAAATTCATACATTAGTGACAAATCAATGAACAGCAGTTATGAAAAGATACTTGCAGATATCGTAGATGAGTTAGAAACAGAGAGCTGTAGTTCGTCAAATTTAGAAAATGTCTGCAAAAATCAAGAAATTGAACATCATCATAGTGGCTCATCTTATTGTGACAAAACAGACAATGCTAGCAATCTCTATATCCAAGAATTTGGGGTTGATAATGATATGATGACTAAAGAAGAAAATGAAGTATCTTCTGGTTGTTATAGCACAAAATCATCTAACTCAAAACCAAGCAATATCAATTTAGACTCCATTCAAAACAACAGTAATTTACTTGAAAAATCAAATTCTGTGCAAAGCTCATCACAAGGAAGTGGCAGCTCAGATTCAAGCTCAGTTACTTTTATTAATGATGTAAGTGGGAGCTCTTCTACCATCTCAAAAAACCCAGAATTGGCTTCAAATGTGAACTCTTCTTCCGTTTCAAAAAAACTGGAACCGACTTCAACTTCATCCAGTGTCCAAAATATCTCAACCCCTAATGATAGTAAAAAGCTACGTCAGACAGGTATTGGCAGTTATTTTGGAGCAAAGTCTACTGGTGCAGCGAAAATTCCAACAATCAATGCCATATTGCGTAGAGAACCAATTTCAAAGTTTGGTACTAAAGCTGGCAAGAAAGAACCTGGAAGTAGTGTGGCTGATGGGAACAAAGCTGGGAAAAGATCCTATGGGAATTCAGGAAAGCAGAAGATTTGTCCATTTTACAAAAAGATTCCAGGTAATAAAATAATTCTCATCTTTCATATTTTCTCCTTGAAAATGTTTTGAAATTTTACATTTTCGGATAAATTTTTTATGCAAATGACAGTTGACTGAAAGTAGTTAAAATTCAGAATAGTTTGTTTCTACAATTTTGATAAAACAGTATTACACTGGGTTTTTTTTTAGAAATGATTTGCAAAATTTGATGGCTGTTCGCAAAGTTATTGTCTATTGGAGAAAGAAAACATTTTCTTCACATAGTTACTTCTGCTTCCAAACAAAATAAAACGATTACTGCATAGTGAACCCTTATTTAGTTTGCAAGCCCATGTCCTTTATTGCAGCATAGGAATTGAAACTTTCAAAAACATTGCACGACGATTGGTTGATGCATCTTTCGTTTCACTTAATGGCTTGAAAGTAACGTCAAGTACTTTGCTATAAGTGTTCGTAGGCAATCTTTGATATCTTGATTATATTCAGTGTCTTCTGTGTTTCAAACAGTTTTCCGGTTGTGACGTCATCAAATTGCTAAATCGTGAACCAGAAAAGCTACCGATTTCCCGCTTAACGCCATGTTATAAATTTTTATAAACTATGGTTTTCTTGAAGAAGTTTCATGGCTTTTCCTCTATCAATTTAGGATTTACAACGATTTTAATATTTTTCAAAGCTTTTCGTGAATTCTTTCAATAAAAAGAAAAACAGAATAATTCTGAAAATAATCAAGATATCAAAGATTGCCAATGAACACTTACAGCAAAGTACCTAAAGTTTCTTTCAAGTGATTAAATCCAACGAAAGATGCTACAACCAATCGTGCAATGTTTTTGAAAGATGTGATTCCTATGTTTCTCTTTTAGAGGTGGCAAGTCATGGAATGGCCTCTCAGCTGAGTGTAAGCAGGCATCCTCCCTGTGCAGCTTCAAGCAATGTATTGTTTAGATGTATAAGGTGTTTGCCACTTGAACTTTACTTTATTGTAAATATTCATTTTAGATTATAGGGCTTTTAATAGTATGTATTGAATTGTAATTAGGTTAATTTAGTTTTTTTACACTGTAGCTATATTTTAATTTTGTAAGTTTTTGTAGTGGAGGGCCCCTTGAAAATCGGCTTTGCTGAAGGGCTACCCTCCTTAAACATTTGAAATAATAATAAAATAATAATAATAACAATAATAAAGTAGAAAGTGTGATTGTGACAGAAGACTTCAGGTTATTATGGGATTTTCCCATACAGACAGATCATCAATTGGAGCACAACCGACCAGATATTGTCGTTGAAAATAAGAAGGATCGATCGTGCTTGCTGATTGACATATCCTGCCCCTTCGATACAAGAATCGAAAGAAAAGAAAAGGAACAAATTGAGGTATATCAAGACTTGAAGAGAGAGATAAAAAGGCTATGGAATGTAAGAGAAGTCAAGATTATACCAATAATCATTGGGGCTCTTGGTACGATTGGAAAGAACTTTGAGAACTGGCTGAAGAAAGTTGAGATAGAATGCAGCACAGAACTTTTACAGAAAGCCTGCCTGTTAGGAACTGCCAAGATTGTCAGAAAAGTACAGTACTGGATACCTAAAGCCAAGGGACTTGGCCTGCTATCCAGTAGGTAACCGGCAGTCAATATCAACGCCGAGTGAACATTGAACAATAATAATAATAATAATAATGTCCTTCATAGCTATTGCTATCCTCATTTCCCTTCAGGTACATCGATAACAGTTGATGCATTCAGCTATGGAACAATACCTGATTGTGATGCATACTTTTTGAGCCATTTTCATTATGATCATTATGGAGGACTGAAGAAAACATTCAGTCATATCATGTACTGTTCCAAGGTAAGAAATTCACGGTTGGATTTGTTCGTGATGAATAGCGTCATTTCAACGGCCATGACAGTGGAGTTAAGTCTTAGTACCTCCGTACTTGTTATTGCTAGCAATTNGTACTGGATACCTAAAGCCAAGGGACTTGGCCTGCTATCCAGTAGGTAACCGGCAGTCAATATCAACGCCGAGTGAACATTGAACAATAATAATAATAATAATAATGTCCTTCATAGCTATTGCTATCCTCATTTCCCTTCAGGTACATCGATAACAGTTGATGCATTCAGCTATGGAACAATACCTGATTGTGATGCATACTTTTTGAGCCATTTTCATTATGATCATTATGGAGGACTGAAGAAAACATTCAGTCATATCATGTACTGTTCCAAGGTAAGAAATTCACGGTTGGATTTGTTCGTGATGAATAGCGTCATTTCAACGGCCATGACAGTGGAGTTAAGTCTTAGTACCTCCGTACTTGTTATTGCTAGCAATTGCTGAAACAGTTCTAGGATGGCATATTAAATCTAGCGGATACGTCAGGCCTCATTAAAAATATTCTGTGCCTGCGAGCATATGGTTGGGAAAAATGTGATTGCAGTCAAATCACTTTAAGTACAGTAAAGGTGCCAGCAACTAATGTGTATAATATTTTGTGCCTGCGAGCGGCACATTAATGAGGCCTGGGATACCTCCGCAGTGTTGCTATTCATGCTGGTTGATCGCTTACTCCTTTTGGGACTTCCTTTTGGAAGGTTGCTTGCTTCGAATATCTGTTGATACTTTTGGATCTACAATCTTTGATGAAAATGAAATTATTGTTATAAAACATTCATTAATTTATTCTGTGTACCTTTATCATTGACCACATATAGAACTTGCAGTAAATTTCTAGATTTCTACTCTTTCAAATCTTATCTGTCAAATTGTTTGACCAGTATCAGGGGCAGAGGTTTACCCGTTTTCGTTATTTGTCCAACGTCACCGAGGGCTTCTTGCACAAATGCCGTGCTGTTTGAGTAGCACATGTTTGTTGCAAATTTCAAATTATGCTCTTGTGACGTTGTAATATAATCGACGAAAATACACATAAGCAGCATCTTAGAAAGGTGATTTTTACGATGTCCGTGCTCTCATTGCATCATCTTCGTAAATTTTTTATTTGCTTTTACAAACAGATTACTTCTGCATTGGTTCGCATGCAAATCAAAGTCGATTCAAAGTATATCAAGGAATTGCCGATGAATGAAGAAGTCGATGTTAATGGTGTCAAAGTCATTCTTCTCGAGGCTAACCAGTGGGTATCATGTTTTTTCTGAAAATTTTGCTGTATGTGCCAAAAACGACCCAAAATTTTATTGACTTCAGTAGAGTTTTGAAATGTTTATTTGCATACATCATGGGCGTTAAGAAACACGGTAGTTATTCCTACAACAGTTTTTTCCTCCCTGTGTCCCTGTGCCCGTGAAGGTTGTTGTCATTCAAATTTTCAGGACACAGGGATACAAGGAAAACCGGGCACACAGGGATACAAGGAAAACCCAGCACAAGGCAAGGGCATAGGGACACAGGGAGGAAAACGCCCATGCATACATCTAACAATTAAACGAAGATCTTGAGACCTTGATCGTTACTCTAGGCTGAGAAGTTGCAAATATTTTTTATAAGGGAATGCAAGAAAAATGTAGCAAGAGTTTGTCTTTGATGAAAAATATTGAATTTGTAGCAAGAAGTCCCAAAATTTTCGTATTCGGATAATTTGAACGAAGAACGAGTATCAACACAAATTACATTTCTTTGCATTTTAAAGCTTTATTTCCAGAAAGGGCTGCAATTTGCTAGCATTGTAATGCGAAAAGCCCTCTGTTTAGGCTGTTTAGGCCTTCATGAAATCTGATCATACCGAATGCAGATATAATTATGTGAAATATTGGACAGTAAACTATTTGTATTTCATTCTATCTACACCTTCTCGCAAGGCTTGAGCCACAACGGGGACGTTTTTATCTGGGGAAACATGGTAGTTTACTTGTATTTAAACTGTGTTTGTGTTTCAGGCAAACATTGTGTTTCAGGCAAAATTTCAGGCAATTCATTGTGTTTCAGGCATACAGTTATTTTTGCCGCAGACATGGACTTATTTATATTTTAACATTTCTAAGTTTTTAATTACAGTTGCCCTGGATCAGTGATGTTTCTCTTTACCCTACACGGTGGTAAAAAGATATTACATACTGGTAGGTCCTCCTTTACATAAATGAAGATTTAAAGATTGAGATACAAGTTTTTCTTGGCCATGAAATTGTTCAACAGTGGGCCATTCAGTCAAATTATTGTACAAAATGAATGGACATACATCTAAGACGAATTTTTTTACCGAAACAGGCAGCTTATTATGTAGACATTATAAGAGAAACAGTCAATGTTTCTTCGATTTTAAAAGAAAGGATATTTTATCAAAACTCTTAATAGATCCAATTTACTCCGCAGAGCCACGTTACCCTACCCTACCTTGCCCTACACCGTCTTTTCCCACTTTTTCTCTTAATTCTTATCAATCGTTTTCAGGCGACTTCCGTGCAATTCAAGCCATGGCAGACTATACTTCATTACAGAACATCAGAATTGACACTCTTTACTTAGATACAACGTAGGTCATAAACTTTGCTATGTTATTTATTCGGTTGGCAGGCCATTGTGCTGCAGTATTGAAATATCAGGGAAACAGGCATGTGCGTAGTTCAGAATCCTGTCACAAGGAGCTTTTGANCATGCTAAATCCTGATCATAAGGGTTGACCAAATCTGTATACTTTTTTTTGGGACACCCGGTATGCTTAGATTCCCTTTGAGAAACACTTCTGGGGATGGCCTCCGTGTACCCTGCAAATTTTCGTTGCGACGGCACTTTTGGGTACTGTTCGGGAGACATTTTACTGAATTAAGAGAGATACGGGAAAGTTTTTCCATCACAGAGGGAATTATGGCCCGTATTTCCATCCGGTTTACGGAAAAATGACCCTACATGTTGCAGAAATTTGCGGAATTTTGGGGGCTTTTATTCTCAGGAAAAATAGCATGTTCCGTCAGCTGATAGGTGTAGACCCCCTGAGCTGCAAATGCATGTGAAACTTGTGAAACATGAACTATTCTGGCGTACCAGGTCCCGGAGGAGTCACTCACTAATATTCACTGACAGGTGTGTGTCCCTCATAAGGTGGGTTTTAAATGGGAAATTCCCTAAAACTGGATCGAATTTGGCAAAAGATCCTTAAAAAACGGGTCTAAACACGAAATTTCTTGGGATTCTATTGTTTAACAAGGTACGAGGGTGGGTGGATCATCAAAACCCCGGGGGCACATTCCTGTACGAATGTGGGTCAAGCACCACCCCCGGGTAGCAGGTTGACGGAATGCCTTTCCGCATTAACGAGATACTGGCTATTGCAAGTTATGACTTAAATTAGACATGGTAAGCATAGTGAGTTTAGGTACAACGAAAATCGACAAGAAATTATGAAAAAGTTATTACAGAACTGCAAACAATGTGCAAAACAATGTATTTTCTTACAGCCATTAAGTGAATTTATAAATTATAAACAAACTGTATTATTAGGCCTGTAAAAGAGTTCTAACTATGGTCCAAAATAACATACCTAATCACCTCGCATATAAGGCCATAGCGAATACAATCAACCTCTCATAAGTCAAATCGCTTCGGACTAAAATTGAATTTGAAGCACGGTGACGCATAGACCGATGCAGAAACGTTTTTTTGCCAATGCGGCAAAAGTTTGATAAATAAATTCAACTCCATCACACTGCGCCGTATAGCGCCACACCATCGCCTCAAGTGGGAATTCATCTCAAGAAAGTCGGATAGGCCTACGTTTAAGCGAATCAACGGAGTTACAAGTGGAGTATTCCATTTGTTTAGATGCATAATAATGAAAGAATCTGTATTACGTAGATGATCAAACAACGGGACAATAAGTGGTGCCTGGTCTTCTTTTGTTCTATTTTTAGACTAGATCGCTATATCTCTGTTCACTTACTCCCCAAGTCTGACGTACGCGAAAATTTAGGCAAAAATGCAAAGCGTTTTTTAAAGGGGTCGGCCTTTCAATGTAAAGCTGAAGTCACACTGAAATCGTTTTTTTCTTCTTTGCTCTGCGGACTAAATAAGGCTCACATTCTATCATAAATAAATCCCTTCGTCAAAAAACGCAAGCTTTGTTTGGCTAGCGGCTAGAAAACGATTTCCGCGTGAATTCACCTTTAGTCTGACGTACAAACTCTTCGATTTATGTGAGGTTAACTATATAATAACATAGCCTTTCATCGTTGGAAATTTTACACATCCATGGGATAAAATTTCAAAAGTAGAAATATTTTCATTTTAGTATTTGAGAAGTTCTACCTTTCGAACAAAACTAAAATGTTTCCGTTTGAACAGTAGAATATGTTGGGGTTTTATCAAGCTGTTCTGAAAGTGAAAATGCCCTCATATCGCTCGACATTTACATAATGAGCGGTAAAAAATCCGCGCATTTTAGCATATAGGGACATACCTTCGATTTAGCATTCGATTTAGATTAGTTGTATATATTTAAACATGTATAGCTAGGTAAAAATCGAATCAAATTAAGTTGAAAAACAAATACCCTTACATGTGAGAGATAATATTGTAGTTTTCAATATCAAGTCGGAACGAATTTGCTTTCAATAGCCCAAAAGCCTACTTTCCAGGATGAACGTGATGGCTAGCTTGAAAAACTGTTCGTTCTATTAGTTACAGCCAGAACAAATATTTCTTAAGAAATCGTGATAACTTCACAATTAGCAAATCAAAGTCAGAAAAACTAGCAAAGAAAACTTAAGATCTCTCCTACGGAACACATTTCAACTGCTCCAATCGGCTCAGAGCGTGATTTTTATGTCCTGTGAAACGCGGATCATACTTTACGACGTACCAGCTATGAGAACAAAAACGATTCCAAGCCATAAAAAGGTCATTAAAATAGAGGCCATTACTTGACCTACGATGCAATGAATAAAGATACTGCAGAAAAAGAGTGTACACTTTTGCAGAAATTTTGTTCGGTTTTTAAAAGTTCTATCGCCCAAACATCTAGTGCTAACTTGAAGGTGCGAGCGATCGGATCAGTGGCGGTCATCGTCATGTTGTCCCTAGCATTGCGAGGGTAAGGCGACCATACCCCCTCTTCCCCCTAGTCTCCGCCACTGCATCGAATGCATTAAATTAACGTGAAACCTGCTGTACGTTGGTTTTCAAAGTGCACCAATAGCTTCTAGAGTTATAATACAAAGATACATGGGGGAGCAAGGGCGAATTTTGTAAAAGCAATTTGGTTTTCAGAAGAATAGATTTCACACCTCCGAGTGCACTCAATCAAAATAAACAGAAAGAGCAACACATTATGGTTGGCTGCGCAGAAGGTGCAAACTCTATTCTTGTGGCTGTAAAGTCGCTTTGTCTTAACAAGACATGTATCCTTTGCTTTACAGAATTCCCCGTTGCTTTGCGGGGTTCATTAAGAGCCTCAAATGTGGTCTCCTTTAATCTTAAATAGTAACTGATCAAGACCCTCCTCTGTAAAAATTTTCAACACCGACAACCATTCTTACAATACAAAGTATGTAATTTTTACAGAAAGCGTCCTTTTCTCCTGTTCTAAATTGTCATATTTGGCTTTCTTACACTGCTTGAGGGGTTCCACAAGTATCCCTCTTGAGTACCGTTCTGTTCATTGTCCGTGCTACTTCTTGCTGTTCCTAAATTATGTAAATTCCTATCTATAATTTTTCCTGGAACAAATAGAGATTGTTTGTAGCGGCTAATGCGACAATGTTGTCTTTTGGGTGCCAAGCAATATGCAAAATTTTCTTACTAAAGTCCAAGCATTCCACGCTGATCTCATCCTTCTTTCGCTTTCCACTTGTTGTGATCTTCTTTGACTTCAATGGCTGCCTTGGTCGCATATTCTCGCGAGTTGCTTCCAAACACAAGCTAGATTTCTGCTCCCGTCCGAATATGCGGAAAAAGTTGTTGTATGATCCTGTGAGCACCTCACTGAAAGAAACAATGCAGGATTTTTAGTTTTGTTAGTATTTTAAAAATAAACGATATATTGTTAGTTAATTCTGATAAAGCAAAAGCGAACTGTTCAACAAAGGTGCCATGATTTTGAGAATTTTTAGTTATTAATTAATTAAAAGGCCATGAATATTGCCCTGACAAATAGTAATTTCCAAAAATATGACACATAACCTAACCTAACCCTAAAAAGCTAACCCTAAACCCTTAACCTAACCCTACCAACTACATCTAACCCTAAAACCTTAACCTTACCCCAAAACCAACCCACATAATGGTCATATCTCTCGGGTTACTTCTTTGTCGGAAGCATAGCAATAAGGGCCTATGGCTATTGATCCGACAATTTGTCAGCATAGGGCTCAAATCTTTCAAATCTTTAAAAAGGTGGGTGTAAAATTCTATTACATTTTTCTTTGAACTGAACGGCTTGAAAGGAACTTAGCGTACTTTGCTGTAAATCTGCCGTGGAGATTCTTTGATATCTTGATTATTTTCAAAATGGCGGCGTTTATATTTTTGTTGAAAGAATTCATGGAAAATTTTGAAAAAATTTAAATCATCGTAAATCCTAGATCAATAGAGGAAAAATGATACAATCTTTCAACAAAACCATAGTTTATGAAGGTCTACAATATAGTGGAAGCAGAAATCTGTCGCTCTTCTGGTTTAGGATTTAGAAATTTGATGACGGCACAGCCTCAAATATAATAAATGCGGCCAATTAGAAAATAATCAAGAAATCAAAAAATGTCCACGGCAGATTTACAGGAAAGTACCCTAAGTTCCTTTCAAGCCATTTAATTCAAAGAAACATGTAAACGAATTTTACACCGACCGTTTAAAGATTTGAACCCGATGCTAATTTTGTCTGAACAATAACCACGGTGTAATCAAGAAGGCTATGTAAAACAAGATTTAAAATTTGGTAGTTGCATGATAAAGACCTAAAGCGGTTCTAAAAATAGATGTCAGATACGAAAGTACAGGGATAAAAACAACGTGTCTGCGCCTGTAATTTGCTTTGTTGCAAACTTCATTAAATTATCTAGTTTGAGAATAACTTCAATCATTCTATTTGTTGACTTTACGCACCGAACGACAGGAATGGGATTTTCATTCAAATGCAAAAATTTCGGACATTATTACTCACAAATTTATATGACTACTACAGTAAAGTACGCAATGAAACTTCTTGTAGTAATTTGTGAAGGCCCGGCCACAAACTCGACATATCAAATTCTACGATGTTGCTCAAATTTCATTTAGTTTTGCCACCGTGTTGCAGGCTGACAAATTTATCACAAAATTTGCTGTTGAAGTGGGTGCTTCGTTTTCAATTCGCTTTTTTATGTTTTGGAGAGTTCAAACTTTTGTTTTTTAGAAAATTCAACTTCGCTAATTTTAATTAATGGTGGCATTTTTACGTTGAGGATGGCATATCCTGTTTCATGGAGTACCCCCCAGCCCCACCCCTCCCTTTTCACCAAATGCTCAAAGGAACAGGTATCTAATTGAAGCTACAGTCAACTCCCTACTATAAAGCGTACACTTT
This sequence comes from Aurelia aurita, assembly GCA_004194415.1. Classification (NCBI taxonomy): domain Eukaryota; kingdom Metazoa; phylum Cnidaria; class Scyphozoa; order Semaeostomeae; family Ulmaridae; genus Aurelia; species Aurelia aurita. The sequence continues at coordinate 1,085,871 of REGM01000070.1, forward strand.
CAGGATCGGGACCAACCAATCATGTTCGTTTTAACGACGTTCCCGCTTTGCAGAGAGAAATTTTTTATAAATTCGTCTGTTTGGAAAACCAGAGTGCCTACTTCAAAGAGGTGCAGCCTTGTTGTGATGTCCTCTTAAAGATATTTGACTGTAATTCATATGAGTGTGTGAGTGGCTTATACAGTTCTTGTAACGCAGCTGCAGTTAAGCTTGGTCGAGGGAGGTCAAACATTGGATGGGTGACCTTACTGTGGTGTCCTCTTAAGGAGAATTGACTGTAATTCATATAACCACATAATAAATATGAATTGCTTACGTATCATCTGGACTCCATGCACATTCAAATTTATCAAATATGCAATCATTCTCATACAATGCGCATAGCTTGCTCCTGAGATACTCATGAACTTGGTAAGTCTCCACCGGCTGCTTTTCCATATGTAAATCCCAGACCTTGATTGTGAGGTAATCTCTAGTTAGCATGTAGCGTCCACTGTGACTGAATTTCACATCTGCTATTGATGAAATGATCTCAGAAAAGAATGATCGAGTCAAAGGGTCTTCTTGCTCTTCAAAAACTGTGGATTTAAATATTATGAGATTAAAGATGCTGTGAAATACATTTTAAGTGCAAAATACAATTAAGTTTAAATGTTAAAATTTGGTAGTCATTTCAATAACGGACTTGCCAAAAAGTTTTCATGGACATTTTAGCGCTTGAATTATCTTGCCCTCCTTCGCAGCCACATCACCATTTCCCTTTTACCTTCTGCACATTCAATTGGCCGCAGACCTCATTAATGTGCACGAGCGCACGAGCACCGCTTGCAGGCCCAAAATATCATTACAAATCTGTTGCTCGCATTTTTAAGCTACTCAGAGTGATTTGATCGAAGGCACATTTGTTCCCAATCATTTGCTCGCAGGCACAGAATATTTCTTATGAGGCCTGATTGGCCGTTCGATATCTTCTTCACTTAACCCTATTTCACATGGGGTATTTTTATGACATTTTGGCATGGGGGGGGCATTTTTTGTCCCCCCCCTCTTTTTCTCTGAGAATACACTGGATATAACAATAAGACTTACCTCAATTGTTCTTTGGACAATGGGCTTTTCAAATATAACAATGGTAATTAATTAGTCACGTGATTCGTTGCTAGGCGACCAAAAACAATGGAAAATTGGCAAATTTAGCTTCTTCACAAGAAAAATTCTATTTAAGTAATTACTCAACCGATTTGAATGCAAATGGTCTTAAATGATAGAAAACACATAGTAAAATCAAATATATACCTTGAAGCAATTTTAAGCATCTATTTATAGATCAATTAGCACCTAATTAGCTCTCTGTTCTCCGGACGGACCATCACTGCAGTTTTTTCATAGAATTATTTCTTTTTCCAACCCATATCAACTCAATATGCATGACACAGGCAAGATAAGACTAATGTGCTACAAAAATTTCAATTCAATTACTTATTTATTCGAAAAATGACGTCATAAATGTAAATGACGTCATAGATATTAAATTTTGCTGATGTCAGCAAATAATAAAAAGTTATATATCAAATGAAAGCTCTCATCATGATCAATCGAATGATACATGTTTCAAGTAATTCAGACAAGAAACAAAGAAGTTATGGATGTTTCAAGCTTTTTTTTGTTGACCACTCTCCAAATATGGTGCTATTGTGGTCACCTGACCGATTTTAGAACAATGAAATATTGAAATTGTAATTGGCAACTAAATTTCATTAAAAGTCACAAAGGTTTGGTTGTCATATCTAGTGTTGTTTAGGCGCAGTGTAGCAAAGTTTGGTTCGGGGGGGGGGCGAAAAACGCCCCCCATGTGAAATAGGGTTAAGGGCTCTTGCGCAACCGGCATGCATTGCGATCGTTTGTTTTGTTGTTCGTAGATTTCATTCAATTCAAGTCCAATGTTCAACACATGTAAGGAGAAATATTGCCGCATCTGGAGACGGTCTTCATCGTCTATGACGTGCTGCTGACTTTAGCAAAATCACAAAATCAGTTTCATGCAGCGTGAACTTAGGCCACCTTCATAAGTAGGGCTACAGTGCATGCCGGTTGCCCAAGAGCCTTTCATATAATTTTCCTCATCAAAGATGAAGGATCATTTCCTGAAATTCTATTTAAATGCAACAAGAAAACCAACGTACTTACGTTTAGCATATTTATCACACAGTGCATTTTCCCTCATATCACACAACCTCACCGTCCCTTTGCTGCTACTATACACAAACAAGTTGCAATGAATTGGATGAAATTCTGCTGCAGTTATAACTTCTGTTAGGTCCTCCATGTTCGCTGGTTTGATGTCAACAATATCTTGGACTATGTTAAGAAAACTAAAGACAAATTCTATTGGCAGGCATGCTTCATGCTGTTTACTGGGTGAGTAAAAAAAGTTAAAACGTTTGGAAGCCTGTAGTTTTCTACATATTCATCAGATTCCTTAGAACTGCTTACCATTGTGTGGCTAATGTCTCGTTCAATTTCTACCCTGACCATCCCCTCCCCGGGACACCCCCGGGCATTTGCTTGAAAGATCTTCCCAGCTCCTGGGCATTTGACCACTACTATCAAGGTAACTCCTGGGAGAAAATAATGACCTCATCAGCCTTTCTTGCAAATATGTAGCTTTTTCTTACCTTAAAAATAATACCTCCTTCTCTGCCATCGAAACAAATACCCCCTTCTTCAAAAGTATGGTATTAAAAGTGGAATACGCCAAATACCCCTTTCTTCGAATGTATGGTATTAAAAGTGGAATAAGCTACTTGTCTACTACCCTACGAAAATTGTGATTATCGGAATTTTCTAAAACCACAAATCATTCAGTTCGAAAGGATACTGAAACTTTGATCTGTTCTCTGCAAATGCCATAGATTAATTCTCAGATCATCAGCTGAAAGGTATGTCTCATCATCACTATTTATAGCAATAGAATTGATATGATATGTATGTGCGTTGGAAAAAATCTTTCTTGGACTAGCTTCTATCATCAACGATGTTGGTTGCAGCTTTGGTATTTTCAACCCATTAATTTCTTTAGGATCAAGGTCTAAGGTGCCATCTGGAGTCTTTGTGTTCAATGGTCCATCTATTCTTACATTTCTTTCTGAAATTTTCCATAACTTTACTGTTTTATCTAGAATAACAAGTAAACTATGTTATAGTGGAGCATCTTCATATAGCCCGAGTATCAACTCTTTAGCTCCTGTAACCATTAAAAGGATCATATGTATACCAGGCAAAAATAAGTCCAATGAACCACAAAGTAAAGACTTGGCCCCGTCCATACTAATACTGTTTCAGGTGAAAACGTATTTGTTTTTGCTTTTGCCTCAACATTAAAATGACTGAAAACGCATCATTTTCTCACTGCTAATCGAAAACATCTGAAAATCCATTTTAAAGTGGAGATATTTGAAAAAACATGCCAACTGTGCTAGTGTGGATGGCAAAAACAATTGAATACGGAGACTTGAAAAACGATGATGTACAATGTGAAGCAAAATCTTTGTCCATTTGGCCACTTTGCAAAACGTTGCTTGCCAACCATTTTTTGCTTTGTGACATGATATCTTGCTTAAATTCTGCTTGTCAAGCAATGCTAGCAACATGGTCATGGGAAAATATTGCTTGGAAAGAAAATGCCAAATGTTTGGCAAACAATTTTTGCTCGTTTTGCCAGGGCATTATAAGAGATTAATGCACGTGGCATGCCCTTGCCTGGGCCCTGGGGGATGGGTCCCCGGGGATGGTCAGGTGATTCTGTTAGAATTCAGCAACTTTACGGGAGACGTTGCCCAAGGCCCCAAGATATTGATGTTGCCGCAGAATGGTTTGTTGAAACAATGATACATAAAATTGCGGTACCCAAACTGATGAACGAATGATAAACAGGGACTTTACATGACCAAGGGCCCCATACATGGGGCAAATTTTATCCTCTGTTTGGAATTCCCCAAGCATCCCCGGGGACCCATCCCCCAGGCAAGGGCATGATGCGTGCATAACTCTGTAATACAAAAAGAAACACATACCATTGGTTGAAAGCAAGAAATGAGCAGCATTACATCTCTGCAACCATTTTATTTGATTAATCTTTTCATCAATATCCAAGCTCTTCAAATAGTCAAAGTCAGGCTCGTGACTTTGAAATGTACTGTACACATTGTATTCTCCAAAATGTGGTGATGTTTTTGGCTGCAAAATGGAAAATATTCTTCATTATTTTTCCATATTGCAAAAAATTACAACAGCTTACAGTTGTTGGAAATATCTGCCCAGCAACTCAAAATTATTACATAGTTAGATGTGCAGCCCTTTGGGAAAAACTATTGTATTTGCAACAACTGCTAATGGCCTTTTTCTTTCAAAAATGCATGCACATACATAAGATCCAATGCACACACATCATTTACACGGAACTGTGATCCTGTGTATTAGACACAAAAGTTATAGAGTCTATAAAGTTGGTGCAGTATTACACTTTTAAGAATTTAAAAACATTTAGTTTTACAAATATTTATCTGCAGGATGTTAAATCATACTTGGGTCAAAACAAAAGGACAACATAATATTGCTGGAACAAAGTTGGTGTTTCTCAGGCCTCATTAAAAATATTCTGTGCCTGCAAGCAAATGGCTAGGAAAAATGTGCCTGCAGTCAAAGCAAATAGCCCCCGCCCCCCCCCTAAAAAATCACTGCTCTTTACAGTACCAGCCCAGCACTTTTTCACTCACAGTATATTTACAAAAAGAAATAACTCACAGCATTATCTTTTTGAAATATCACAATTCTTCCTCCTTTGTCCCCTGTGGCCAACAGTTCTCCACTATGATTGAATTCAACAGTTGAAATCAGATCAGCTAAAATATGAAAAGTTAATTATGTGCTTTGTAATATCTAAGGTCCCTGGTCTAAACACAGTCTTGTTAAAGACCCTCTGCTAACCATGAGGCTTTGCGTGCTGCGCATGAGAAAACAGCACAACAACGGCCTAGGATCAGAGACTTTCAGATAATCTGAAGGTCCATTTGCAGTGCATTCTGGGACAGCGACGGCGTGCAAAGCCACATGGTTAGCAGAGGGTCTTTAAGTCTGAAAATAAGCTCAATGTATGCAAAACCCCCAAAAAGAGCTTGGCTTGTCGTCAGTCTCTTTGATGCAAAACCCAGCAAGGCACCAGACAGGTAACTGAACACAAGTTTTTGCAGTGGCAGACACTTAGGAAAATATTTGGAGGGCGAATTGATGGTTTCAGATAAAATGTATTGTTCACTCCTATTGTTTTCAAACAAAAGATCATTGTTTTCTCCAACATTGGGGGATGGCCGCACCCCTGCACCCCTGTTGTGTCCGCCACTGATTTTTTGTTCCCACAAGAATCAAAATTTTTATGTGCAATTTCAGGGGGAAAGGATACTAGGAAAATAAAATCATTTTAAAAATGAAAACAAATTGGTAGGCATGCATGCTTATGTGCCAAGGTGCATTCCATATACACTCCACGCCAAAAAAGAAGTACACCAGGAAAATAATAGGCTGTATTCAATTTATTCAAATTTCAATTAATTTCTATTGTCTCAACCTGATTTTTACGCCAGTATGCTGAGAAAATTTCTTTTCCACACTGAAAGCTTCGAATAGCTTTGGAGTGTCAACAGAACTTGTAATATTTCCTGAATTTCATATTTTTGGCAGTTAATTTCAAAACTAACAACTATTACTTGCTGCTTTTAGAATAATCATCAGTTTCTGAAAATTGTCCCTTGATGGTTGGATGGAGTAATACTGGTAATGTCTCATTCAATTCCTCAAAATCTGGGTAGGCAGTCGGTCAAATTTTGTCATAGTTTTTCTACTAACTTCACACTCAAAAACATTGAAGGGCTAAATTGGCATCATAACACCAAAAATAATTTCCTCATTCAAAATCTATCTTTACAAAATTTTGAATGGTCAGTCAGTCAGTTAACCAAGGGTGGGCATGTTGCAGTGAGGACAGTGGTTCCATGTATGTCCACATAACCGGTTTATTTCTCCCATACTATGTTAATGTCTGTCCCTAAAATCAGGTTTATTTTGAATACTGTGCAACAGTATCATGCTGCAACTAACTTGGACTGTTCATGTTCTTGGATGTTGGTCAATATTTGTCCTCTAAATTGGGTTTTATCGGAGTATTATAAAAATGTATGTCCCCAAAACCAGTCCTTGTATGAGCGCAGTTTGTACTGTTATGCTGAAAAATGGGTTGGTGAAATCATTTTTCCAAGACATACATAGGACCACCAAAAACACAGCACATGCCCACCCTTGGTTAACACTTAAACAAACAATTTTGTGTGACCTGCCATAGTAAAATCTTATAACAGGAATTACAGGATATTGCCTGGCCTAGATACAAATATCTATAACTTCAGGTAGCTACTATACTCCCACATCCACCTAACAAACTGTATCTATCTATTTGCAATTTACAGGTGCAGATTTAGTTTAGACAGGTAAATCAATTAAGATCCAACATCGAAACGTTGCACTTTGCTAAACTTAAATCTCATCACGAAGTAATAAAGCAATGTGTCTTCAACCGTTACGTTATGCATCTTTCAAACTAAAAATTTACTGCAAACCAGCCCAGCCCGTGTCAGCCCCATTTTCTGCAATGTTTCGCGGGGAGGGAGGGACCAACATCCAAAAACCAAACAACTTCTGGATTTAACCAAGTAAATAAAGCAAGTCAAGAGGGGCAGAGCAAAATCAATTATGCTACTCACCTTCGGTGATGTCTTCTTCGACTGTTCCTTTCACTTGGGAGAAGCACCATTTGACTGGTGCCTCATCAGTCGCTGCAAAAATGAAGGAGAGTCTGTCAAACTGGGCCTAATACCAGGAAACGACAGTTTTGCGAATGATGATTATGCAGTAAACGTTCGCGAAGATAAATACTGCTTACCTGATGTCATATTCACAAAGAATACCATAAGAATTCTGCAGTGATCTCATGTGTCCTTCAGCGTCAAAGATAAATGCATTTATCCACAAGATGCAAGCGATTTTTGTCAGTTATAACTATTAAATTATGGGCCGTTCTCGGCGCCATTACAGTGAAGACCAGAACAACTTCAGGCCAAGTCCCAGGCTCTTTTTTGGCGGAACGCAGGAACGCAGGCAGGGAACGCAGGACCACCATCTCATGGCTTCGTTGACTTGGTGGATGGGCATGGGGGAACAAGGGGAGCAAAATTCAATGTTTTATTTTATACACAGATTCCATTGCCGATGGTGTCACCATAATTAGGAACACCTGGTTTTCTCAGACAGTTTTCAGTAGGAAACAGTACTAAAGTACAAAATCCAAATAGTATATGAAAAATGAAAATTGCAATTAATAAGGCGTAAACTTTGCCGGATAAGGTACAATGTGAATCAACGAGAATCGAGACAAAAATCATTTTCAAGAATTTAAAACGAACCAATTTGCAAACTGTACATTTCTCTGGGTGTCGCTCCTTGGTCATACCAATTCATTCCAATCACAACTAGTTGATTGTCAAATCAACATCGTTCTATGGTATTTTGCAGATCAACGGAAAAATAAGAAGCAGTAGGTATGTTTTTCTCGTTTAATATTATTAATAAAAATAAAACACGTATCAAAGAAAATGTAGTGCAGCACAACAACAAAACAGCAACTAATAAGCGATGAATCCAACATCGATAGAATATGAAAATATACAGGGTGTCTGTGTCTCAAAATGTTCGTACTCTGTTTGTACTGCTGCTGTGGGGGAGCTATCACCTAAATTCTCCTGATTTTGATATTTTTGAATAGTGAAGGCTTCAACTTAGAGTCTGAAACCTTGCTTTGTAATATTGACAAGTAATCGTAGATTGACTACATGAGTCTCAGTTTTCAGCATTGAATTGAATTATAGTTATGGCTTCAAACTTGTATCAGGGAAAATAAAACATCAGATTAAAAGCATTGTTCGAATACAAGGAATCACGTCGTCAGTCTAAAGTAATCGTTCAGTTATATCAAAATTAAACCAAAATCTTAGGTTACTTACAAACCAGAGGCCTATTCTTTCAGTACATAACCTCAAAGCCGATTTTATAGAAATAAAGTGAGTTCAAGTTGACGTTTCCACCGAAAAGCAAGCTTAAAAGTAATTCACGGCAGTAAAAATTTTAAAGACCCTGTGCTCCCCATGATCCTTTGCAGACTCACAGTGGCTTTCATACTGTGTGAAAATGATTTTTGCCTAATAATCTATAGTTGCTGCTAAATCTTTCCCATCTTCAAATGAACGTTGTTATTTGCTTCCTGTAGCTATTTACGTTTTCACTATTGTTGATTCAAATTACGTTGTTTACGGCAAATATGGTGTTGTTGATGGTTCTTGCGCGTGCAAAGGATCATGAGGAGCACAGGGTCTTTAACTGCCAGGAAGTGCTTGGAGATGAAATTTTTACTAATCACCAGCCATTTGGTCTTCAACACTTAACTTTTTTCATAGACACATCAGATGCTGCCTAAAGCCTAAATCATGTTTTGCACCACCATTTTAACACCCCCCATTAACGACCCCGCCGGGCATTAAAAAGACAGCGGGGAAAATTCCTAAATTATAAATTTTAGACCGGGATCACAAAAATCACGGCGGTGAAGAGCAAAATTTCGGCGGGGAAACAAACTTTCCTGGCGGGTCATCATTTCACCTTGGCGGGGAAGCGTTTCAGCGGGGTCGTTACTGGGGGGTGTATTTTAAAAGGCGCTGAAAATTTTCGAAATTCTCACATCGGTAGGTTTGGTATGTTTGGAAGGCCTTCTGAACCTTCTGCTCCAAAAGGCAGAAGGTTTGACAGACTTTGGAGAAATTCTCGTTTTCATTAGCAAACCCTGATGGTGAATCCGAAACCTACCGTTTTAAGATTTTTGTTTTGATTGGGAAACATATTTCCCTCTCTGCGAAGTCTACTGTTTTCAGAATCTGGTAGGTTTGGAATTACCAATCAAACACGCCCTTAGTCTTAAGAAACTCTCAGTACTGGATTAAATTCTTAGTTTCTTCTGAAAAATATTAGCTTTAATATCAAACAAAAACATAGCAAACCGATTGACCGGCTGCACAGGTAAAAACTGAATTCCAAAATTTTCACAAAATCAAGTTCTGAGCTATTTATCAGCGATTGTTCAACTGCTATCAGTTTTAAATGGAAAAAAATCAACAGTATTAGAAGACTCGAGAGAGAATTTATGTGTCAAATTCCGGGGGGGGGTCGAGGGGGGTACATAACATGTTGAAGGTACGGGTATGTCCGCCCATTCGAGCTGGTTTTTGGCCCAAAAATTCTCTAAACAAGGGTCTCTTTTCGGCAGATTTTCCTTAAACATGGGTCTGTTTGGCTGAAATCGGAAAAAATAGCTAAGAATGGGTAGTTTTCTGCCAAAATTCAATATAAAAGTGGGTACGAAGGCAAATTTTGGCAATTACAAATGGGTAGCTTTCTGAACACCGGGTCAAATTCCTAATAAAAAAGTTACGTGCATTCAGCTTTGCTTTCCATTTGCACAGGCATAATTGCTAAAAAACTTACTCCACTCGTCCCAATTTGTTCACTCCATTATTGATTTCTACAGTAGCATTGACTGTACAGGCAGTCTGGTACCCTGACGTCATTTCCCTGGCGTCCAGGACTCTCATGCGAACAAGTTGACGCAGGGAACCAGGAAGACTCCGCTGCGGGGAAGCATAAACTTTTCAGTGCTTCAAACAAGCAATGTTGTGGTTGTTGCTGTTGTTTTAAAATAGCGATAACTAGGACTCTGTACGGAGTCTAAATTGCTACGACATTTTACTTCTATTTGAGTGAGAAATCATTACTCATAAATTCCTTTTCAGCAAAATCTATATTTGTTCAAATTTGGCAAATATACAGCGAGTGCAAGTTTCTTCCGATCATTACCTTCCGATCATTACTCGTAATTCCCTTTCTTCTCCAAGCAACTTTCCTGCAAGATCTGTATTTTGCTCAAATTTGGCAAATCTACAGGAAATAAAAGTTTCTTCCGATCATTATTTTGTTTTTCCTCCAGAAAATGACTTTCGTTTGGCATTTGGGACGCTGCACAACAAGCAAGTTAATTGACTCGTAGACTGATTATCTGAGTCCTTTATTTGCCAGTGCTCTTTGACTTGATACTGTCAAGAGACTCATAATATTACTCTNAGTGAGAAATCATTACTCATAAATTCCTTTTCAGCAAAATCTATATTTGTTCAAATTTGGCAAATATACAGCGAGTGCAAGTTTCTTCCGATCATTACCTTCCGATCATTACTCGTAATTCCCTTTCTTCTCCAAGCAACTTTCCTGCAAGATCTGTATTTTGCTCAAATTTGGCAAATCTACAGGAAATAAAAGTTTCTTCCGATCATTATTTTGTTTTTCCTCCAGAAAATGACTTTCGTTTGGCATTTGGGACGCTGCACAACAAGCAAGTTAATTGACTCGTAGACTGATTACCTGAGTCCTTTATTTGCCAGTGCTCTTTGACTTGATACTGTCAAGAGACTCATAATATTACTCTGAGAAAACTTGACCCTATTTAGGCCCTCACACACAAGAACTTGTGTTGGCAATCAGCTCACAAGATTCGACGAATTCCAATGTGATTCAAACTTTGATCGACTGTGTGAACTTTAAACTACTGACGTATGCTAAGTTTTTGTCATTAACTGTGTGCTGAATTGGATTTTTGCTGCATTTTCTTCCTGCGAGGTGATAGCTGATAATGGGGGTCTAAACAGGGTCATCTCCTCCCCCTTTTTCATTGCGAGTCCCAATTGAGCAAAGGTTTACCGCAGGGATACAAAAGGACTTAGGTAATCAATCTAATTGACTCGATGCTTTTATATCACTTGATCATCATTAAAAAACACAATTTCTTGCACAAATGACAGTCACAAAGTGTCAATGACGAAGACGGGGAAAGGTTATGAGACTTGTTACCGGAGTCCCTTATTTCCCCATGGTGAAACTTGCTCCAATCATTGAACAATTAGACTTGGTAAGAGGCTGGCCCTGATTTGTGCATTCATTAATATAATCGCCGCCTAGACCTTTTTTCAAGTCAAAGGATGCTGTTGGAGAGCCTTTAGGATAACTTCCCCCAGATATCCTTGCATTCAAGCTGTACGAGAAACTGCAAGGACCTCCAAACTCCAAGATATAACCTTGAATATGCGAAAAAGTCTTTCATTATTCTGCCCTTACTGCATGGAATAGCATCCCTATCACTATCAGGGAACTGCCAACCTTCCCGCAGTTTAAAAGAAGTTTAAAAACTCATCTCAAGAGCTGACTTAAAAATGAAACACCCACCCCCTGCAAGAGCAGTAAATAGGCCCTAACAGTTCTAAAACTAGCAATAGTTATTACTAAGGTGCCCCACACCAGATATAGCATGATTGTAGTGCGAGGTAAAATGGACTGGTATGGTTAGAACATTCCTCTGGAGTTGCATAACACAGGATAAATTCAATTTAGAGAGTGCAGCCTATTGATTGCATGAGTTTCGTTTAACAACAGGAGGACACGGATATGACGTATTGCTCTTTTGTTAAGCAAAAGCAATTCCATTGAAATAGCAAATTCCAACCATAGAAATTATCTGCAGCAATTACCTTGGTCGCTTTTTCAAGCAAGCGTTGTTATTGCAGCGGAAATCGGAA
>REGM01000070.1:1109853-1122872 GCA_004194415.1 Aurelia aurita
TGTGTTTTCAACAATTTTTTGGAGACCTTATAGTGGCTGTCAAATAATATCCCTGCGGGTCAACACAGAAATTGGCGCATGCGCAGTAATAGCAAATACAGCATTATATGCATAGTCAATTGACTTAATCAAAGGGCAATATACCAACCAATTTGTCATGCAAATATATCTAGTTTTGGAGTTTCATGAGTTCAGGACTTTAGAGGATTCTTACATGAGGACATTGCCTACACCACAAGTTGCGAACAGTTTTGTGAGTAAACCCAGTACGCAGCACTCTGACTATTGTTATTTCTAGTATAATAAATAAAATAGCGTAGATGTAAAAAACACAAGTTGCTATTGACCACAATCTTAAACATTTTGACGAACATTTTTGTGAGTAAACCCAGTTCGCAGCACTCTCTGACTATTGTTATTGCTAGTATATATGTATTGTTAGTAGTTTAATTATTCGATTTAGATTAGTTTCTATTAGAAGCTAGAATGAAATTGAATTAAACTAAGATGACAAACAAACAATGCAGGTATATGCTGACTCACTGTGGTCGCTCACGCTCTTCGCTGCGGAGGTTGAGTTAAAAAAGACATAGAGAATCCACGATTGGGTTATTTGTCGAGTTTACCTGGCCACTCCGCAGGCGCTTCGCGCCTCCGTCGCTGCAATTAGGCAATAGTTTTAGTTAACAGTTTGTTGCATTTCAAACACAACAGGCTCAAAGGTAGAAGTAGAGACCCTTCAATCGATTTGTATGTTTTGCTGACTCGTAACTGAGAAGCATGCAACGGGGGGGGGGGTAACTCGTAGGGGGTTTGGTGTACATGTGCCTGCCCGGATTCTGGGTTAGTTTGCGATGTTTTGTCGGGTATGGGTCTGCTTTACGAGGTTTGCCGTAGTTATGCGTAAACGTTAGCTATTATCAAAGATAATGGATTGCTATTATTAGCTATTATGACCAAAAACCTCTTGAGAAAAGGAGTTTTGCTCTCTAATAGTAAGTAGCATCTTCTCGTCACAATTTTAGTGATAAATGGAGGCTTCAATAAACAGATTTCGTGCTTTTAATCAGATGTTTAGGCACGGATAACGCAAAAATCTGAATGCACAATCGTAGCTTAGGACGGACTTTGTAATCATCCAAAAGGATCTTATGTTTGCAGATGGTGGCGGAAGACCTTCTTATAAAGAGTTTCTTTTAAAAAAAGATTTGTTTCTTCCCGAGGATCTCTCCCGGGATCTCCCTTCTCATTTTATCTTTTCTTCGTAGGGGATGAGGTCAATTCACCAGCGAGTTGGGGCGAGGCAGCGAGATGGGGCGAGGATGAGGTCAATTCACCAGCGAGATGGGGTCGCCGCCGAAGATCCGGTCGCCGCCGTAGATCCAGTCGCCGCCGAAGATCCGGTCGCCGCCGCAGGTCCAGTCGCCGCCGCCGATTCGGTCCCCGCCGCAGATTCAGTCGCCGCCGCAGATTCGGTCGCCGCCGCAGATTCAGTCGCCGCCGGGGNGCTATTATCAAAGATAATGGATTGCTATTATTAGCTATTATGACCAAAAACCTCTTGAGAAAAGGAGTTTTGCTCTCTAATAGTAAGTAGCATCTTCTCGTCACAATTTTAGTGATAAATGGAGGCTTCAATAAACAGATTTCGTGCTTTTAATCAGATGTTTAGGCACGGATAACGCAAAAATCTGAATGCACAATCGTAGCTTAGGACGGACTTTGTAATCATCCAAAAGGATCTTATGTTTGCAGATGGTGGCGGAAGACCTTCTTATAAAGAGTTTCTTTTAAAAAAAGATTTGTTTCTTCCCGAGGATCTCTCCCGGGATCTCCCTTCTCATTTTATCTTTTCTTCGTAGGGGATGAGGTCAATTCACCAGCGAGTTGGGGCGAGGCAGCGAGATGGGGCGAGGATGAGGTCAATTCACCAGCGAGATGGGGTCGCCGCCGAAGATCCGGTCGCCGCCGTAGATCCAGTCGCCGCCGAAGATCCGGTCGCCGCCGCAGGTCCAGTCGCCGCCGCAGATTCGGTCGCCGCCGCAGATTCAGTCGCCGCCGCAGATTCGGTCGCCGCCGCAGATTCAGTCGCCGCCGGGGTTGATGGCTGAGATGAGGAAACTCGGAACGTCTGCTCGCTGACATATTTGATTTAAATAAGTAAAGTTTATGATCAAGAAGATTATTTTCTAGTGGTCTTGAAGGTCATGCACCCCACATATACGGTAGATCCCCGCATGAAAAAGCAACTTTTAAAAGGAATTTGAGGCTCGAAATTCTTGCGAGAGAGAAACATAGAAGAACGGTATAACGATTTGAAAAAGTAACGAGGGTAAAACTACAAATTTTGTTTCTTTCAATGCGGGGATTTACTGATTCCTAAAGCGAAGATTTCTTGGTTGGGCTTCAAAATTTAAAAAAAGACTAAATGGTTATTACATAGAAAATGCTGTAATTTTGAAAATAATCAAGATATCAAGAAAGTCAAATGGCAGAATTATGGTAAAGTACCTAAAAGTTTTCTTTCAAGACATTAATCCAAAGAAAGATTTTTTTGCCATTTGCAGTAGCTTTTTAAATGATTTGAAGCCTATGTTTACTTGGCTTTGCTTTGTTTGGCCACATGCCAAGATTATCGATTACAATGGGCTATTTATAGACATCTCGTCCTTTAACTTGGGTCATTTACTAAAAATGTCACTAAACCCCCATTAAACACCTTACCAGGCAGAAAGTTTCTGAAGCTTGTCACGCGAGTAAGATTTTGTGAAGATGTTGCAGTCGGTGCTTAAATTGTAATGAAGCAAACTTGAACAAAAAACCATTCCCAGCTACTATCTGGCTATGATTTATATCAAACATGACCTTGAAAATCTACCAATTTCTGATAACATCATCTATTCTGCTAGAAAAGTTTGTGCTTAAGACTTCCCAAGTCTATTTTGTGCCTAACAAACTTGTTTGGTGCCTCTGTGAAGGAGGGTAGGAGGTGGGCAATTCACTTTCCCCTATGCCTCGTTTCTTCTTCACAGAGGCACGACAAAAGCTTGTTCAATAAAGCACGAAGTAGGCACAAAATAGGCTTGGAGCTGTGCTAGGCTTAATAATACCAGCCTCCTTTAAGCCCATAATGTGGTGCAGGCCTCCCATACTGCTGTCATTTTTTTCACTAGTTTGCTGTAGTACTATATAATACATGCTGATACTTGCAATACAAATTTGTTATATTGAGTGTTTTCTGCTGCTTGGGAAGAAGAGTGATACAGATACGTAGCATGTCGCAATACTGGGTGAAAAATAAGCTCAAATTTAGCTGGTGAAGAAATAGATTTGCTTCAAGTCTATTTTGCCGACTCTTGTCAAAACAAGAAAGAAAACTTTGTCCCTGCAGGAGAGGAAGCGAGTGATAGGGAAATGGAATTATTTTTTTTGCCATTCTCTTTCTGTGCTTTGTCGGCAAACACCAGTTCCTTGTTCTATTTTTGACAGAATTAACCAAATAGACTTGGGGCAAGCCTGGAATAAAGTTCTGAAAATTGCCCCCTCGGAGGTGAATGCTATCTACAACAATTTTGTCACAACTAGGCATCGACTATAGGCGCAAGAAATTGAGGAGACAATTTTCTCTTCTCTTCGTCTAAGTAGGGTGCCATTCTGGCAAGGGCGCTTATCTTTTTTCTTTTCTCTAGCTTGACTTTTTGGGATACTCTTTCCAAACTATTTCATCGGGGGTACCTCGTGGATTTGTTTTGGGCCCTATCTTATTCAATGTTCACATAAATGATCTCTTTGTGTCATCGAGCGAGCAGCATTACATAATTATGCTGGCGATAACATTTCAGCTTATTTTGAAGAACTTATTTTCCGAACTTTGCAGAAAAGCTGCATCACAACTCAATGTTTTAAAGATTCAAAAAATTTCTTGGCTTTAACCCTTTAACGAAAAGAAAAATTCTTATCCAAAGTTTTGTATATTCAAATTTTGATTATTGCCCTCTATGGTATGTTACTGTTTATCTGTTAAGTCTTTGCAAAAAATTGAAAAGATTCAAGAACGTGCCCGTAGATTGTATACAATTATCAACTTACCTCTACAGCGACTAAAGCCTAGTTTCCATATGATCGTTAGTGTCGTTCCCGTCGTTGGTAAATTTTTCAACGACGCGAACTACGCGAACGACAGGAGCGATCGAATGGTTTCCAATGGCGCTGGGATCGCTGACTTTTTAAAAAGTGGTTTCCATTAAAAATTTCGATCGCTGGAAGTCGCTCGCGTCGCTGAGATAGAAATTTTTCTATCTCAGCTACAGGGTGTCGCTCGCGCGTCGCTACGATCGCTGGCAGAAAAATGTGATAGTTTCTATCCAATCGTTCGTGTCGCTACGGTCGCTGGTACGTTTTTTCAGCGACGGGAACGATACGAACGATCATATGGAAACCATATATATATATATAATCGATTTATTTAAAGTTGGCAACTTACATAGCTACTAAATAACAAAGCTAACTTAAGCCAACAAACTAAATACAATGTTAAATAAATATATATACAAGTAAAAATAAGTCAATAAAATTACAAAGTTTATATCAAATTACAAAGTTCATATAGAAATAGTGTAACACTATAAAAAGCCGAGCCGAGGAATGTACTGCCTGCAAAGTCTGCAGTCGCAAACTTCATTGTTCCAATATTTGATTTTATTCTTAAATTGTTGCACAGAAATAGAATCCTTAATTTCCTGTGGAAGGGAGTGCCAAATACGCTGCCCTCTGTATCGGATTGTTTCAGTACCATGATTAACTGTATGAGGCTTTACTGTTGAAGTTAGAAAGGCGTACTTTGCATATCCCGTGTGAGAGTTCTTTGTAAGAGATTTTTAAGACATTGAAATATATAAAGCCGTCTTTGATGCATGACATTTGTAATTCGTTGAAACTTGGTGAAAAATCATGCACTTTGAATTAGATAAAATACTTGTTTGGCTTGAACACAGGTTAGTTTGGCTTTGAGGTGTTATTTGCCATTTCTATGCCAAAAGAGGGGATCAGTACTCTTTTTCTTGCCAGATTTTGTCTCATGTCATTCGTAGCGACCCTGGACCCGGGGGGGGGGGGTACATAACATGTTGAGAGTACGGGTATGTGCCACCCATATGGGTGGGTTTGGGCCCGAAATTCTTGAAACAAGGGTAATCTTCGACAGATTTTCCTTAGACATGGGTCGCTTTGGCTGAAATCGGCAAAAAATCTTTGATAATGGGTCGTTTTCCGCCAAAATTCATCATAAAAGTGGGTACGAAGGCGAATTTTGGCAATTAGGAGAGGGTATCTTTCTGAAAACCGGGCGGCAGACCCCCGTACATCCACAAGTCGTGTACCCCCCCGGGCCCTGGAGACTACATGATAAATTTTTCAGCACCCAGAAATAAGAAACGAATTAAGAAATCTTTGGTGCTAAAATTAGGGCATTTTTTTGTAGCAAATTCATATTTGAAAAAGCGGAATTTTGAAGTTCAGATGACCCATATTATGACATTTGACTTTTGAAACTTTTTTGAATACAAAAGTTGTCGGAATTTGTGAGAGTAATTCTTTGTTCTCAAGCTTGAAATTCCAAAATTTCCACAAAATCAAGTTCTGAGCTATTGATCAGTGATTGTACAACTGCTATCAAATTTAAATGGGAAAAAATCAACAGTATTTATAGAAGACTTGAGAGAGAATCTATGTGTCAAATTCCGGGGGGGGCAGGAGGGGAGGGGGTACATAACATGTTCAAGGTAGGGGTATGTCCGCCCATATGGACCGGTTTTTGGTCCAAAAGTTCTCTAAAAAAGGGTCATTTTTCGGCCGATTTTCCTTAAACATGGGTCTGGCTGAAATCAGCAAAAATTGTTAAGAATGGGTAGTTTTCTGCCAAAATTCATCATAAAAGTGGGTACGAAGGCAAATTTTGGCAATTAAAAATGGGTAGCTTTCTGAACACCGGGTCAAATTCCTAATAAAAAAGTTACGTGTATTCAGCTTTGCTTTCCATTTGCACAGGCATAATTGCTAATAAACTCCACTCGTCCCAATTCTTTCACGACATTGATTTCTACAGTAGGATTGACTGTACAGGCAGTCCGGTTCCCTGACGTTATTTTCGACTAGGGGGACTGGGCTCCACAGAAGCGGTCTAAAATAAAGTCAACAAATCGCTTCCCTGTCATCCATAGACTTGCCCCAAGTCTATTCATGAAGTCCTTCCAACCGATCCCTTTCCCATAGTTCCCGGATCCACCAACGGAATGTTCGGAACGGAATGGCGGATCCGGGAACTATGGGAAAGGGATCGGTCGGAAGGACTTCATGAAATAGACTTGGGGCAAGTCTATGTCAACCAGGACTCTCACGCGAACGCGGTCAAGTTGACGCAGGGAACCAGGCTGCTGTACAGGAGCATGCCGCTGCAGGGGGAGCATAAACTTTTCAGTTCCTTCAAACAAGCAATGTTGTGGTTGTTGCTGTTGTTTTAAAATAGCGATAACTAGGACTCTGTACGGAGTCTAAATTGCTACGCCATTTTACGTCTATTTGAGTGAGAAATCATTACTCATAAATTCCTTTTCAGCAAAATCTAAATTTGTTCAAATTTGGCAAATATACAGCGAGTGCAAGTTTCTTCCGATCATTACCTTCCGATCATTACTCGTAATTCCCTTTCTTCTCCAAGCAACTTTCCTGCAAGATCTGTATTTTGCTCAAATTTGGCAAATCTACAGGAAATAAAAGTTTCTTCCGATCATTATTTTGTTTTTCCTCCAGAAAATGACTTTCGTTTGGCATTTGGGACGCTGCACAACAAGCAAGTTAATTGACTCGTAGACTGATTATATGAATCCTTTATTTGCCTGTGCACTTTGATTTGAGGATGTCGCTTCGATCAAAAAGAGACTCATAATATTACTCAAAAAAATTGACCCTATTTAGGCCCTCACATACAAGAACTTGTGTTGGCAATCAGCTCACAAGATTCCACGAATTNATTTAAGTGAGAAATCATTACTCATAAATTCCTTTTCAGCAAAATCTAAATTTGTTCAAATTTGGCAAATATACAGCGAGTGCAAGTTTCTTCCGATCATTACCTTCCGATCATTACTCGTAATTCCCTTTCTTCTCCAAGCAACTTTCCTGCAAGATCTGTATTTTGCTCAAATTTGGCAAATCTACAGGAAATAAAAGTTTCTTCCGATCATTATTTTGTTTTTCCTCGAGAAAATGACTTTCGTTTGGCATTTGGGACGCTGCACAACAAGCAAGTTAATTGACTCGTAGACTGATTATATGAATCCTTTATTTGCCTGTGCACTTTGATTTGAGGATGTCGCTTCGATCAAAAAGAGACTCATAATATTACTCAAAAAAATTGACCCTATTTAGGCCCTCACATACAAGAACTTGTGTTGGCAATCAGCTCACAAGATTCCACGAATTCCAATGTGATTCAAACTGTGATCGACTGTGTGAACTTTAAAATACTTACGTATGCTAAGTTTTCATCATTAACCGTGTGCTGAATTGGGTTTTGCTGCATTTTCTTTCTGCGAGGTAATAGCTGATAATGCGAGTCTAAACAGGGTCATCTTTTCCCCCTTTTTCATTGCGAGTCCCAATTTAGCAAAGGTTTACCGCAGGGATACAAGGGACTTAGGTAATCAATCTAATTGACTCGATGCTTTCATATCACCTGATCATCACCAAAAAATACAATTTCTTGCACCAATGACAGTCACAAAGTGTCAATGACAGAGACAGGGAAAGGTTTTCTCCAATCATTGCACAATGAGACTCGGTAAGAGGCTCGCCCTGGATTTGTGCATTCATTAATATAGTCGCCGCCTAGACCTGTTTTCAAGTCAAAGGATGCTATTGGAGAGCCTTTAGGATAACTTCCCCCCGATATCCTTGCATTCAAGCTGTTCGAAAAACTGCAAGGACCTCCAAACTCCAAGATATAACCTTGAATATGTGAACAAGTCTTTCATTATTCAGCTCTTACTGCATAGAATAGCATCCCTATCACTATCAGGGAACTGCCAACCTTCCCGCAGTTTAAAAGAAGTTCGAAAACTCATCTCAAGAGCTGACTTAAAAATGAAACCCCCACTCCCTGGAAGAGCAGTAAATAGGCCCTCACAGTTCTAAAGTAATATTATTTCTTCTGCTCCTATATCGAATTGTATTATATATTATAGTTTCTAACTTGTATTTTACGCTCAAGCTATTTTGTGTTATAAATAATTTGTTATGAATATAAGAGGTATCTGGTATATTTTGCCCTTGTTGATCGAAGTGACATCGTTCAAGTCAAAGGGTGCAGGGCGTAAAATAACAAAGGACTCAGGTAATAAGTCTACGAGGTAGCTGCGTTGGTTCCTTGTTCATCGATTTCGTCGATAAACACACTACACAAACAAGGTTGTTTTGAAACCATTAATTTCTAAAGATTGGCATGGGAAGCTGAGGACCGTCCAAATTAATACTTCCTACCCATCATTAATATTGCAAATGATGGAATTTCAGATTCCAAAAAAGTGACCAAATGTTAAAAATAGTTTCACAAGTAAGTATAAAGGCCCAATCCTCCAGAGCTGAACTTCAGTTTCTCTAGACAGATAAAGACCTGTTTCTCTGCTGGGTCTTTATCATTAATTCACTGTCCTGTGAGGCAAACATTTTGGTAAAAGGGGATTTTTTGTCGGGCAGCCTCCAGATTTTATCTTCCCGGCGGGCGTTTGCCTGAAAAAGGGCGATTTTTCTAAATTTTCCCAACATTGAGGAGCTGCCTCCCTCCCAGTCCCCTGGCTTCTATGCTTACGCAGATGTGGGACGTCAAAGGCACAGACAAAATCCTAAATTGAAACTTTTTCTCTGAATTACCGAAAAAAATTTGCAAAAATTTTGCTCACCTTACTTCTATTTGAAACATTAAATATAACCTACTTTAAAGCGAAAGATTTCATCTATAAGCTGCAAAANGCCCTTGTTGATCGAAGTGACATCGTTCAAGTCAAAGGGTGCAGGGCGTAAAATAACAAAGGACTCAGGTAATAAGTCTACGAGGTAGCTGCGTTGGTTCCTTGTTCATCGATTTCGTCGATAAACACACTACACAAACAAGGTTGTTTTGAAACCATTAATTTCTAAAGATTGGCATGGGAAGCTGAGGACCGTCCAAATTAATACTTCCTACCCATCATTAATATTGCAAATGATGGAATTTCAGATTCCAAAAAAGTGACCAAATGTTAAAAATAGTTTCACAAGTAAGTATAAAGGCCCAATCGTCCAGAGCTGAACTTCAGTTTCTCTAGACAGCGGAACTAGAAGTGTCAGAAGATTGCAAATTGAAATTCAAGCCTGGTAGAGGTGTTTGGAAAGAAATTTCGGTAAGTTTCTTTGAATATCATTTCATATTATTGATCGGAATTTTTCTCCTCTGTACATCTAAAGTCACAGCCATTTCCAGAAAAATGCATTAAGCTAAAAGGGGAACTTCCGGAAACAAAAGGGACACTTTTTTGTTTATTGCAATATATTTGGGGGTACGTGCCCAATGCCCCACCGGTTCCTACGTCTGTGGAGCAGCATGTTAAGCAAGCCATAGGTTTTTCATTTTCCTATTCAGCAAAAATTCGGTAGGGGTGTAAAAAAACGGGGTTGAGGTGGACTTATTAGCCCTAAAATGTACCCTGTCGACACCCTTGAAATTCGGAAAAGTCAACTGGTCCTTTCTTCAGTAGATGCATGTCCAAACTTTATAACACGCCACCATAGGAGTGAAAAATAAGATAAATTTTCACAGTTTTCGACGTGTTGTCGTGTTGGTCAAAAATTTGTTGTTTATAACGTATTGTAAAAACTCCAGTCATATTTTTGAATAATTTTCGATAATCTTGTTGCAGAGATGTCCCGAGTATTCTTTGCTGTATTGTTGGCATCATGTTTGGTGTTCATCGCCGTTGCTGAAGAAGATGGTAAGAATAGTTATTTATCATTATCATCTATTCATTCGTTGTTTCGGCTAGGCTAGTGTAAAACGTAGGATTGTAGGTTTGTTAAACACGGGCAGGCTTCTTTACTCGCTTTTCTTTCTTCCTTTCTAGTACCCAAAGGTAGCTTTCAAGTAAATTTTCTGGCGCGTTCTCTCGATCTTTCCTCGGGGCACGTCGACGTTTCATTTCATTTTTTTCATTTAACATTCTTTAAAGTTGGTTATTTATAAATAGTTGTGCAAGCATATATATATACACAATAACTAATTCAAACCAACTACAAAAATCTAATTACATAATATAAAGTATAATAGAATGTCCTATTAACAACATAATTTACAGCTGCAGTTTGCCCCTTCCATGTTTTGATTTTCTTTTTGAACGCTTCCACAATTTTACATTTTTTTATATCGTCACTTTGTGCATCCCAAAGGATGCTGCCTCTAAAGGGGGTGTTTAGATCCAAATGTTCAGATAATCTTGTCTGTCCCCACGGAATAAACTGCATATTTTACTTCAGCCTTATTTGGGCAGAAGATGAGGTCAGCCACGTGTGGGGAGTATTATGCGGTTGTGCCCTTCCTTTGTCAGACTTGTGTACCCTTTGTCAGACTTGTGTACGGCTATGCATTTCTCAGCCGTCGCTGGTTTACCGTAAAAGCTCTATTTGGTCCCCTCTCTATAAGCCTCCCTCTAGTAGCCAATGGAGGTTACCAAAGGTTTTTCCTTTATTTAGCTAGAAAAATTCACATGCTAAAATTTCTTGTATCATTTTTGAGAATATCCGTGTACGGCAGGGATTAAAAAGTTCCGTCGAGAAATTGGTAGAATTCCATATTCTGTCACAGACTTTCTTCCAATTCCGGTGTTCGGCGAACCCTAATGACCCCTACCAAAACAGTAGAAAGGCTTCAAAAACTTTCGTTTTGAAATGTTCATGATATCCCCTCTTTAGTATCCAAAATTGAATAAGCCCTCGGGGCAAATAGCAAATGTTGATGTTCATTTGATCAGTAAGATTCTACCAATCACAGTGCGCTCTTCGTAAGCATTTCGTCAGCACATTTTGACAAGGTGTACACGCCTGACACGCCTCTTTACTTACATGGACATATCGCGCGTAATGGAGCTTTTAGAAAGCCTTTTGTGAGTGCAGTGAGATACAAGTTGACATTATTTTTCTTATTCTCTGTTCAGCTGTTGAGCAAAGTGTCGAAGATCTTACGGCAACAAAGGATGAAGGCCGACCATCGTACCGGAATGATAAAGTCGATGGAGGAGCAGAGGACTACGACAACGATGCTGCTGAACTGGAGGATCCAAATAGAGGAAACGCTGTCGATGATATTGATGAGGATGACGGTTAGTAGTCTCCAAAGTAGTTGACATTCTAGGGGGTTAACCCTGTCCACAAGCTGCCAGGCAACTTTTGGACAACTTTGGTCTTTTGGGCAACTTTTAGGAATTTTGACAACTTTTGCAATATGAAAAAGTGATCCATTTTTTCCATTATGACATGTAAATTTTTCCTTTTTTATAGATAGCTGGTTTGAATTAGCTATTGTATATAAGCTATTGCAAACAACCAACTGTAAAGAATTTAATAACAAACACCGGAGATACACGCTCCCAAAGGCAAAATTTTGAGTGCACCTGAAACCAGACAAGAGGTTTTGAGAGGGGCCTAACCATGATTTGATTTAATGGGCATTTTCCAAAGGAATTTTCAACTTATTTTCTTTTAGCTTTTACTTTTAAAAAGAGTTACTTTGAGATGTTTCAATTGTTCTTGAAAAAGCAAATACTAAAAATAACAGTTCAAAATTCCGTTGGAAAATGTTTGTGATATCAAATCATGGTTAGGTCCTTTCTCGAAACCTCTGGTTTCAGGTGCACTCAAAATTTTGACTTTAGGGGCTCGTATCTCTGGTATTTGGTCGACGATTTACAAATGCAAGGTACGTGCATTTTAAGGTGAAGATTAACAAATTTAGCTGTGCAGGCGGAAAGTCCCAATATCTTATCGTTATGCCCCTTGTTTCGGTCAAAAGGGGCACTTTATTGAGACACCCGGTACAACTACCGAAGGTAAAAACAACTTGCCTTTGATTATGTCGTTTTGTTGATACTGTGCAAATCTAGCTACAATAATCTTTGCCATTAGTCAATTAATCAGTGCAGTGCCCAGATGAAAGGGATTAAAGAGACTGAAATGGATCATTTGTATTTATGACCAGAATGGAAAGTACATGCCAGCGAAGTGCACAGATATATCGTGAGCATTTTCAAAGTGACTTTGGCACGATTTGCGCTAACTTAGAATCTATTGCGTGAAATGAAACGAACTGTTAACTAAAATTTGCCTAGATCCCGGTGTAAATTTCCTTGCATATTAGCTTTTTCTGAAGGTACTGTGTTTCAACCCCGCCCCGCCCATTTCATCGGACACCGATATGGACGCAGAGGATCGAGTCTGAAGCATCCCCCTTGTTTCATATAATTCCAGCATGAAACAATCAAAATAACCCCCTTGTTTCATATAATTCCAGCATGAAACAATCAAAATAAAAAAATTTCTGGCACAGAGACAAATTGCTCAATATCTGCGGGACATTAATACAAATCTGGTCTCAATGACCATTAATGATCCTGTTTTTCGAACGCTCGCCATAAAGCATGAAAAAGGCCGATGTCAAGCTTTCCTTGGTTTCCTATACGCAGGGGGGATAATAATCGGATAGTTGCGTGCCAAACGCACTTTTTCTTGTCTTGGCGCTAATTATCTGCGATAACATGCTGATCAATCACACTAATGCGTCACTGACTGACGGACGGACCGACTTCGAAGTCGCTTCTTAGATTACAAAGTACTTTGTAATCAAAAATCTGAGTGCACAATCTCGTAGCTTATCAATCACACTAATGCGTCACTGACTGACTGACTGACTGACTGACTGACTGACTGACTGACTGACTGAC
>REGM01000070.1:1123082-1196360 GCA_004194415.1 Aurelia aurita
GGAACGAAACCCCATTGGAAATTAGAAAGAGCCCCACGATCACCACTTTCAAAAGGAAACTGAAGGAATTCCTACAAAATTAGCATCCTTCCCGAAGCACGATCCCTAGGAAGACCAGCAAATCTTTAAGGTTTTAATTTGTACATATATATTTATAGCGATTATTTTTCTTTTAGTTTATTTAAATAGCTGATAGGGTATTTGTGTTAAAATATGATTAAATAAAATAAATTGGTGACCTGCGAGTTCAGCTTCCTATTAAGTTTTGTTTCTTCCCGAGGATCTCCCTTCTCATTTTATCTTTTTATCGTAGAAGATGAGGTCAATTCACCAAGGAGATGGTGGCGCCGCCGCAGATCGAGGCGCCGCCGCGGCAGATGGGGTCGCCGCCGCCGTGGCAGATGGGGTCGCCGCCGCCGCAGATTCAGTCGCCGCCGCAGATTCAGTCGCCGCCGCAGACGCCGGGGTTGATGGCTGATATGAGGAAACTCGGAACGTTGGCTTGGCTCGCTGACATATTTGATTTGAATAAGTAAAGTTTATGATCGGAGGATTATTTTCTAGTGGTCTCTTAGGTCTGGCACCCCACATATACGGTAGACCCCCGCATGAAAAGCAACTTTTAAATAGGAATTCGAGGCTCGAAATGCTTGAGAGAGAGAAACATAGGAGAACGGCATACCGATTTGAAAAAGTAACGAGGGTAAAACTACGAATTTTGTTTCTTTTAATGCGGGGATTTACTGATTCCTAGAGCGAAGATTGCTTGGTTGGGCTGCAAATTTTTTAAAGAGACTGTAAGTGGTTATGACAGAAAACCCTGTAATTTTGAAAATAATCAAGATATTAAGAAGGTCAAATGGCAGAATTATGGTAAAGTACCTAAAAGGTTTTTTTCAAGACATTCAATCCAAAGAAAGATTTTTTGCCATTTGCAGTGTAGCTTTTTAAATGATTTTGAAGCCTATGTTTACTTGGTTTTGCTTTGTTTGGCCACATGCCAAGATTATCAATTACAATGGGCTATTTATAGATATCTCGTCCTTTAACTTGGGTCATTTACTAAAAATGTCACTAAACCCCCATTTAAACACCTTATCAGGCAGAAAGTTTCTGAAGCTTGTCACGCGAGTAAGATTTTGCGAAGATGTTGCAGTCGGTGCTTAAATTGTAATAAGCAAACTTGAACAAAAAACCATTCCCGGCTATGATTTATATCAAACATGACCTTGAAAATCTATCAATTTCTGATAACATCATCTATTCTGCTAGAAAAGTTTGTGCTTAAGACTGTTCCCAAGTCTATTTTGTGCCTAACAAACTTGTTTGGTGCCTCTGTGAAGGAGGGTAGGAGGTGGGCAATTCACTTTCCCCTTTTCCCCTATGCCTCGTTTCTTCTTCACAGAGGCACGCCAAAAGCTTGTTCAATAAAGCACGAAGTAGGCACAAAATAGGCTTGGAGCTGTGCTAGGCTTGATAATACCAGCCTCCTCCTAAGCCCATAATGTGGTGCAGGCCTCCCATACTGCTGTCATTTTTTTCACTAGTTTGCTGTAGTACTATATAATACATGCTGATACTTGCAATACAAATTTGTTATATTGAGTGTTTTCTGCTGTTTGGGAAGAAGAGTGATACAGATACGTAGCATGTCGCAATACTGGGTGAAAAATAAGCTCAAATTTAGCTGGTGAAGAAATAGGTTTGCTTCAAGTCTATTTTGCCAACTCTTTGTCAAAACAAGAAAGAAAACTTTGTCCCTGCAGGAAAGGAAGCGAGTAATAGGGAAATGGAAATATTTTTTGCCATTCTCTTTCTGTGCTTTGTCTGAAAATTGCCCCCTTGGAGGTGAATGCTATCTACAATTTTGTCACAACTAGGCATCGACTATAGGCGCAAGAAATAGTGGAGTCAAAATTGCATTCAGTGGTGGATTTGTGGGACAAGGGGGGGCTTGAAGAAAATTCTGCTTGGCACCCTTTTTTGGTGCTTGTCAGCAAAACTGCTAAAATGTACCTGAAGCCTAAATTGTAGTTGAATTCAAGAGTCTTCGTTCCTATTATTAAAAAATTTTTGTGAACTCTGATGCAAAAAGTTCTTTTAGCAAAGTGCCAGTCGGGAAAGTATGGCACATGGGGGGGGCATAGGGTGAAGTATGGCATGAGATTTCTCAACAAACCTGGAAGTAGCACACCTGGGATTTCAAAAGAAATTTATAAACAATGGATGAATGAAAGATTTCCAGTCTGGGTAAATGGGAGGTGTAGGGGGTCTCAGCTTGTAGCCCTCGGCCATATAAAAGATAAAACTTTTGTTGATATGATAGCCCCTTCTTTTTTAAAGAGCGTTTTGCACAATTACTCTTGATTTGTCAAAAAAGAATCGAGTCAGCCCATAGCACCTGTGACAGTGTTGCACTTTCCACTTTCCAAGGCATTAATTTCTTTATTTTGGTTTGGTTGACATAATTTTAGACATGACTAGTGCATTAGATTGTGATTGTCTATGAGCCTTTCTTGCTTCTTCAAGGTCTTTTCTTTGCTGGTTATGCATCTCTGTTACATCCCCAAATGAATTTGGTCCTACAGGAACGTCCTCCATTTTCTGATTCTTAATATGCTCCCTCAATTTTTCAAGCGTCTCTTCTGCTTGTATATGGGCATTCTTTAATTCCACATGTAAATTTCTGGACAGGGTGTGATTTACACCACTGTACATACCAGTTACAATTTTGTCAAGTTTTTCGACCATGCTCGAGGCTGTCTGAAAATCTGCGCGACTCTGTCGTTGTGAAGTCATTTTGGAAGGTGAATGAATTGAGATTGTTCGATAAACATTCGTAAAACACTTTTTTTAACAACTTCTCAGTCCTTTCTTCCACTTTTCTTTTGCAACTGATTTTTAACATTGAATTGAATTAATTTCGATTACGAGGCAATGTAAAAATGGTATCATACAGAACAACAACAAAGATGGCGACGAAGTTGCACTCTGCATAAAGGTGGTGGTTCCACTGGTTCGCGTAAGAAACTTTTACTGTCATTTTACTTGAGGAAAAAAGTGTATGAGGTATATTAAGTAATATACAATCGTTGAAAAACGCAAAGATTTCACTTGAACATCTATCTGACATCCACGGAGGAGATCAACGGAGAAGATTGGACTTGAAAACTAACAGGGCCTAAAATTAAATTAGTAATTTTCTTTAAAATGGCGTAAAAACGGAATTCCTGTAGGGTGTAAACTTTTTGAATTGAATGAATGGTGAACTTGAAGTGTTCCTACTGTTACCAATGCTTTTGGCGTGCAAAAAGATCGATGTGAAATGTTTGACGAAAAAAGCTAAGGGGAGTCTAAGGGGTCTTCGACTTTCGATTTTCATATTTTTTAACGGCATTGAGCCGTTAAGGGGGGAGGGGGTTTTACCTTAGGCCGTTAAGAAAATAAAAAATCGTACGAAAATCTCTTAGCGATTTTTTAAAAACTCATGACCTACAAAACCTAAAACATGCAGAGAAAAACGGCAGTATTTACATCCTTTTTGCATTTGGAGTCTTCAATTACGTTGAACTTGGCTGGGTCTAGGAGTAGCTTGCCCTAAGAAATTTTGATTGCGATCAAGTAGGCCATTTACGGAAGCCTGTTTTGATCACGATTTTGGCGGAAGGCCGTTAAGGAGGGAGGGGGGTGGGGGTATTGATCTTAACGGCCCAATGCCGTTAAAAAATATGAAAGTCGAAGGCCCCTAATGCCAAACAATACAAAGGCAAACACCTTCCTCTATGCTGCCATTTCAAAAAATTGGTGCACAGTGTTCAACAAAGTAGGATCGAATTTTGGACGATTTTGCTTGGAAACGTAAGTGGTCAGTCGTACATCGATTTGTCCCCACTTTGCGTCATTCTGACGTTTAATGGGTAGGGGTCAACAACCCATGACTCTAAAGGGGTCAGGCATATATTGATTTCATCCCCGCTTAGTGTAATTCTGACACTAACTTTTGGACCCCCACCCTTAGCGTCGGTCCATTCAAAACTGATAAAAGGCCTAACAAGAAGGCCTACCCTGAACCCATTTCCATGTGATCTACTCGGCTACTCGGTCGGAGACTGTTCATTGAATCGCTTTTGGATTGCCAAAGAAGATAGGCCTGGTACCTCCCATGCCCTTTTCTTTAGGCCTATCTTCTAGGCTATTATAGGCCTTTCGTCAGTTTTGAATGGACCAACGCTAACAGTGGGGCTGGAAAAATTGCATATATCTGCAATTCTGCAATTATACACAATTCATTTGTCAGTCGAACCAATAATTGATTTTTTCTTTCTTTCTTCCGCCCAGCTTACTTGTTCAACTTGTCAAATACAATGGCCTCTCAAAACAATGGCAACCTCAAATTTATGGATGGAATCAAAGCATATTTTTATGAGCCTGGAATTGGTAAAACAAGAATCTCAATACTTTGCAGACAGTTGAAAAAATATTCTGGAACGGTAGCAACAAATTTTGATTCAAATGTGACACATATCATCATGAGTAAAAATGCAAAAATTGATAGATTGCTGAAAACAATAAAAGTGTCAAAAATTGATGAGTCTATTGAATTACTTGATGCTGATTGGTTAAGTGCTTGTTTTATGGAATGCAAACAATGTGATGTCAGTCCATATTTGATAAAGATGGGAACTTCAAATGAAAAAATTGCAAGAACTCCGGAGAAAGATAAAACCAATATTACTGCCCAGGTTTGTCTCACTAGGGTTTTATATCTATGTTTTGATTAAGCATTCCACAAGTTTCTTAATCATTAAGAACAGTTATCTACTGATAGTTCAAGAGATTATATTATAAAATTTATGTTTACAGAATTTGCAATAAGAATTGTCTATAACCCTGCAGATCAATTCAATTTCATGTATATTATCAGCTAAAACTACAATATAAAATACTACCGTATAAGTGATAGCCCCGGGGGGGTACATGACTTGTGGATGGACGGGGGTCTGCCGCCCGGTTTTCAGAAAGCCACCCACTTTTATGTGATGAATTTTGGTGGAAAACCACCCATTTTTAGCCATTTTTTGGCGATTTCAGCCAAATCGACCCATGTTTATGGGAAATCTGCCGAAAAATGACCCTTGTTTAGAGAATTTTGGGCCCAAAAACCCACTTATATGGGCGGCACATACCCGTACCATCAACATGTTATGTACCCCCCCGGGGTGATAGCATAGGTTCCAAATCTTTAAATTGGCGTAAAAAGGTCGGTGTAAAATTCAATGACATATTTCTTTGAATCGCCTTAAATTTACCTTTATGCATCATAAAAATTCCTTTCTTTCAACAGGAGAATCTTGCAGACACTAACACTAGCCTACAAGTAACTGGTCAAGAGGCTGCAGATTCTACAGCACATACTTTTACAGATGAATTATCTCCTAAAAAGGCTGGAAAGCTAATTCAAAGAAAAAGAAGACATAGTTGTAATAAAGATTCAAGTGATACAGAATCATCTTATGAAGGGTCTGACAATGAGAGTAGGTACGCATTACCCATGAAGCAAGCTGCAGTTCCATCTCCAGAGAAACCGGTAATCCTTTTGAGCATCTTTTGTTCCACAAATATGTCTACCAGTTTGATCCAGTTTGAACAGTTTTTGATGTTTACAAAACTTTGCAGTTCCAAATTGTCCACCAATTTCGGCAAAGTACCGGGTATCTCAAAAAGTACCTCCTTCTGACTGGATAAAGGAACAAAACGATAAGATATCGGGACTTTCTAAGTACATAGCTATATTTGTTAATGTTCAACTTAAATGCACTTACCTTGCAGCTTAAAATCGTCCTCCAAACACCGGAGATACAACGATTTTGCAAAGTCGAAATTTGGAGTATGCCTGAAACCAGAGGTCTTGGAAAAGGTCCAAGGCTAGCCATGATTTGATATCACGGGTTTGATTAGGCTAGCTTGAAGGACAAACCCTTTTCACTAAAGTTAAAGGCATTGAGTCATGTTAAATAGCGATTCTCCGCTGGGGGTCTGTCTGCTTTCATGTGATCAGTCTGTTTTCATGTGATCAGACATTTTCGCTTCTTCTCACACACAAAGCTAAGCCATTACGAGGTTACAATATCATGTGTGCAGTTTGCATAACAGCCAATCAGATTGGCGTAAGCTATCATCATAAGTCAGCAATTTTTGCAAATTGGGTATACGCAGTCTATTTAACATGACTCAATGCCTTTAAATATATCAATTTAAAATTATTCAAGATTTAGATTGTAGCTGTTGTGTCTCCATCGAAAACCAATAGCAAATATGTATCCCTTCCCTGAAAATATTTAAGCATGATTTTATTCATGTTTATAGGAGGGGGAATGATTTAATGGAATTTTTAGCCTCGTTGTAATCCTCCTTGAAACAGCCTCCAGCTAAATCTCCCGCATCTTTAAAACGGTTTTACCAATTTTGATGTTTACATTTTGCTTTGTTTCAGAAAGGTGTATGGGTTTGCACAAAGCCATCAACTTCTGCTGGACAGAACATGAATGAACATATAACTGAGAAACTTGAGGTAATTTCCATTTTGCAATAGGTTATGCACAGTGTTTTATTCCAAGGAAATAACATCTTGGGCCACCCCTGCATTTATATGGTGTCCCAAAAACATTGTTTGACGTTTGATTCAATATTGAACAATAACGATCAAATGGACGGGCTTCTTGGTAACATAACCCTATTCCTATCACCTTAAATCAATTTTAGACACCAGAATCTTTCAAATCCCTTGAAACTTCACCGAGCTACGAGCTTTTAAAGATGGGATATTTAATCTTAATATTTAATATTCTGATTTTATATTTAATCGAGATATAAAAAATCCCCAAAGCAGAATTATAGCAAAGTACCTGTAGTTCCACATGAGCTATTCAATCGAAGGGAAGATTCCATAACCATTTGTCCAATGTTTTTAAAAGATTTGATGCTGATGCTCTTAGTAGGTAGGTATAATTGTAGCCGTTAGCCCTCTTGTCCCCCTCCCCAATTTGAGTTTATCATTATTTGTAGGTCCTTGCTAAAGCATACACGAACACACAAGATCGTTGGAGAGCACTAGGATATCGCAAAGCAATATCTGCAATCAAAAATCATCCAAAGCGCATTGAAACTTCTGAGGTTTGTAAAAAAGTCTTTGTTATATTAAATATTTATTTTTCAAGCAACACGATATACAGTCGTGGCCAAAATATTAAGGCCACATTGTTCTTCGATAACATTTGTTGACGCAAGGAGCTCCAATGCTACTGCTCTGACGTTTGACTTGTCTTTGGGTTATGTCAGGTCAACTTCCCATCTAGATTCCGAATTTCGATGCTGTTTTTTGAAATTTTGTGCCATTTTGCTATGACGTCACAATGAAATCTATAGAAATTATCAGAAATTGTAGTGGTCCTGCCGACAAGGGGATTGACCCAAAAATGTGTTACTCACCTGGATCTGACATCAATCCATGCAGAATTAATTTCTTTGATTTGTTTACAAAATATCAAAACTCCCCGAAAAGGACGGGGAAACAGTCACATGAAGCCTTTCAGTCCACAGCTATGGCCATAAGTTTAAGAACAGCTCTTTGCTTGAGCAGAGGTAAGATCGAGGGAGTTTATCGAGCGTTTGAAAGTCTTTAAGTTGTATGTCGGGGGAAGACGGAGCCAGGTAGGTTGTTCCAAGGGACCAAAAAGAAGTTCTAGGAATGAATGAGTTAGAATTGGAAACATTGCGAGAGATAGGGGTGTCTATGATTGACAACAGCAGATGCCCTAGTTGGGTGACTTACTGTCAGAGGCCCAGGCGTAATGTTACTGAGCTCCTGAGAACAATATCCATGAAAGTAGCGATAAAAGAGACTCAAACCAGAGACGCCTGTGAGCAAGGGAATCTAAATTTTTAGTAAGATTGTGGTCAATGATGAGACTAGGGTGCCTTCAAGGTGTTCCAAACTTTTTGTCCTGTTGGTTGGCAGGGGCGTCGTCAGCCCTAAAAATGTATTGTCAGGAGTCTCAGTTTGAAGCCATAATATCATTCAATTCAATGCGGAAAACTGAGACTTATGTAATCAGTCTATGGTGGACATAGCAAGGAACTGAGTTCTGAAAGGTTTATCATCATTAATTATTTCATTTAAAACAATGGTCTTCAAGTCCCTGCATGAACTGGCTCCGCAATACCTGTGCGACCTCTTCACGCGAAACTCACAGTGCTCCCCGTATATCCTGCGCAATACAGAGATAGATTTAAGACTGCCCAAGAAAAAGTCAAGTAATAGGCAGAAATGTTTTTCTTATCGAGGAGCAAAATTGTGGAATGGCCTTCCAGCCGGTACGAAGCTAGACTTGCTCCAAGTCTATTCTGTGGTCCATCAGCGCTCAATAAAACATTATAACTTCTGCGGGGGCGTAAATCGTGACGAGGACGCTGCGAAGGACGCCCCCGCAGAATTCTGTGGTCACAGAATAGACTTGGAGCAAGTCTAGTACGAAGCAGGCATCTTCCCTAAGTAGTGTTAAACAATCTATTTAGGCTTTAATTTCATTTTATAGTAGACTTTATAACTTTGTATTAGGCTTTTAACATTATGGTTTTTATATTGTAATTGTATTTAATTTCTTCTTAAATAATTTCATATTGTAATTAAAGTTTTTAGTGGAGGGCCCGTTGTAATACAGCTCCGGCTGAAGGGCAACCCTCCTTAAAAGAATCAAATATCAAATATTAAATAAAGTTGGCTAAGAAATTATAGCTATAATTGCGAATTAAGGCCAACTATTTAAAAAAATACATACAATATTATAAGAAAAGACAATTTACAATAAAAACCTAAACTAGGATAAAATACTTTACATAATCTGCTGTTGCAGGCTTGGCATTTATGGGCTTTAATGAGTCTTTGAAAATCTCAAGGGAGTCTAAATTTACCCAGACATTTTTACACCGTTTTTACATATAAGTAAATTCCACCCTGTGAAGACTGGGGTAGACGTGATCTGAAAATTGCAAAGAATTTGCGACAAGAGATTAATTCACAATTCGATAATTTTCCTGTTAAGATGTTAAATTGAAATTTGATACAATTCCCATCAAAAAACGTTGGAGAAACAAGTTGTATGAAAATTGGATTTGAATTAGTAATATAATATAAAATAGAAGATTACTTGAATAAAATTAGATATTTCAAATACCGAAGTGCAGTCACAAAAATGAGGATAAGCTCGCATACCTTGCCTATCGAAACTGGAAGATGGAAAGGCATACCTCGCGCAGAACGCACATGCTTAATCTGTGACACTGAGGAGGTCGGTAGTGAAGAGCACTATATAGCCCGTTGCAATAACCCCACCCTACAACTTCTCCGACAACAAACGATTGAGGAGGCTCGCAAAATTGGAAGCCCAGCAATTTTTAATTTTGATATCCTCAAGGGCTTCAGCGATACGAATGGGCCCTTAAGAGGAAAGTTCATATATTCCTTACTCGAGACCATAAAAACACTAGAAACCGAAGCGGCACTTCAAACGTGCCAATAAGGTTATTACCAAATAGCTGTATAATAGTCCTGTAAATTTGTAGTTTAGTTGATCCAGCCTGTAAAGGAGGAGGTAGTTGGATTATATATTATTATTATAGTAATACAATTTTTGCAATATTTAGGTAAATGTTGCACAATTTTTGAGACGCCGTGTGCATTGATCAATTCTTTATTTAAAAGGAAGTGACAAGTCTGCCTTTCGTCGGTGAACGTTTAGCAAAGAAAATCATTGAGATATTGGAAACTGGACATTTACGTCGACTAGATCATATGGATCCGAACACTGATGTTATCAATTTGTTCAATGATGTTTGGGGTGCTGGACCAAAAACTGCTGAAACATGGGTAGCTCAGGTAAGAATTTGATCAACTTATAAGCAGGAAAGCCACAACACGACAAAAATAACAATGTTAAAGGTAATGTGTCCATATATAAGGCCAGCGTATACCCAACCTGTCAACATCCATCAAATTCTCGGCAAATGATTGGTTGCTATTCAAACTGATCACATGAATAGTGAAAATTGCTGTAATGCGTGATTGAAAAGAAATTTTAATTGATCACATGCCTTGCTCTGGGAGGCCTACTTGTATGGACACATTACCTTTAAGCGATAAACTGCCTGCTTTATCCACAAATTTCAGTATAACATAAATCCTTGTACAGTCGAAAGACAATTTATTTATCTAAATCCGCCACACCGTGGCTGTTTATGAAAAGTCTGAAAAATGGCTGAAATGATTCGATCAAATTTCGATCAGTTTTCTATTTTAGCCCATACCAAACCAGCAAACATTCCTTGCGTTCCTTTGGTCATCAAAACCATCATGATTGTATTGTTTAAGATATGAGCATTGTTTAATTTGAAAACAATTAGAACTGGCTGGTTGAATTTGAATGAAATCATGATTGTTTTGATTGCCAAAGGAACGTCAGGATTGTTTGCTAAATATTTGAGATTTGTTTGCCAAACAATGCCTTCCCGTTTGGCCACACCGCAAACAATGCTTAACAAGCAGAATTTGTTGGGTAATGTTGAACAAGTTCACAAACATTTTCTGCTTGTCACAAGCGAAAAATTTTGTCTAGCAAGAAAATCTCAAATATTTGGCAAACTATGTTTGCTATTGTTCGTTTGGCCAGGGCTTTAGAATAGTGACACTCTCCTTCACAGAGGCTGTTCCTTCAGTAGCCTCTGCGAAGGAGAGTGGAATAGCGACAATTGCATTATTCAATCTTAATTTCATTTTTCAATGCCATGAATATACGTTTGTCATTCGTTTTTCCACCTTTTTTTCATTCATTACTCTATTTTAAGTAGGCTGGCACGATTTCTAGCTATATTACAGATATTTTAGGTCTACCATGCATGCTGCATCCATGCATGGGACGGACCCCTAGTCTTTTTTTATATATTCAGTTAAAAAATTTATAACAACAAGCTACACTACATATTAATCACTTTACAAAATAC
Organism: Aurelia aurita; assembly: GCA_004194415.1. NCBI lineage: Eukaryota > Metazoa > Cnidaria > Scyphozoa > Semaeostomeae > Ulmaridae > Aurelia > Aurelia aurita. The sequence goes on from REGM01000070.1 coordinate 1,134,138, forward strand.
TACAGGGACGATACCACAGGGATCAAAAGACATTGGCTACACCCAAACGCCCCCTAGTTTAACGTCCCTTCCGAAGGACGGTGAAGTGAGTTGCTTGGTCAGGCATCTGGAAGGTCACCCATCCGGATTTTGACCTCCACGCGACCAAGCTTAACTTCAGTTACCTAACGGAAACTGTACAAGCCATTTGGCCACTCACCCCACCTTATGGGATGCTGCTGCTCTTTGCCAATGCTTTGAAGCTGACATATGGACTAAATTTGAACAACTATATAAATAAGTTGGATAATTCCTCGACGACGAAGGTTAATCATTTAGCCCCTTTTGTTTCCTCTCAACAGGGATTTAGAACCCTTGATGATCTCAGACAAAAAGCTGAACTCACTTACCAGCAGAAAATTGGCCTTGAATTCTATGAAGAATTTCTGGAAAAAATTGATAGGAATGAAGTCGAAGAAATTGGAAATTGTGTAAGTAACGTTTTGGTAATTCCGTTTCTCTTTAAATTCGCTCACTCACTCTGATTGCGTTGTTTCAAAAGGCAGATGTATAAAATCAGGTTTCGCTTTTCATCTGTTCTCAGAAAATTGTGAACAGCATCTGGTAATAGAGGTTTCAGTATGATCTACTATAGTTTTACTTTTCAAGTACATTTTCAAGTTGTCTACCGCAATAGCTTGAAATTCTCCAAAACCAACTTACAACAAACACTGTTGGCAAAACGGAAAAGTTGTTTGACAAGCGAAATGACTGTATTAGTAACATTTTATTCATCTGAGTGTTTTAGTGCTTTCTCTTTATGTTCACGGCCCAGGCTCGATAAACCATGCGTCTCCTGGGTCGTATACCGGGTGCGCCAAAAAAAACTATCCACGTTTGAAAAATCGTAGTACNATCGATTATGAAATTTATCTGACTGAAATCGGCCACTCCGTTCTGAAATTATATGAGGGATATTCTCGAGAAAGCCCTTTAATAAACCTTCAAAACATGCCTAAAATCACGCCCAAAATTCCCCAATATTTCTACCTTACAGCAATGGCTTTTACATGCTTTAGCACGTGTTATCCCTTTCGGAGGATGAAAGTCTCATCCCTGGGAGCATAACAACATTATTCCGAACGATTTCATTCTCCCAAGAGTATAACATGTGCTAAAATGTGTTGAAGTCATTGCTGTAATGTAGAAATATTAGGAAAACCTGGTCGTGATTTTAGGCTTGCTTTGATGGTTTACTAAAGGGGTTTTCTCGAGAAAGTCCCTCATAATTTTAGAACGGAGTGGCCGATTCTGTTAGTACATTTCAGTTTCAGATTTCAGTCATGTACATTTTAAAACCGATTTGAACATGTCCGCCATTAAATGTTATGTTTGCCAAAATTATTACCTTGATATATGGGGAGCAGTGGCTTTGCAAACGGAGATTGTTTTTATTGACTCACCCGGTAGATGATGACAAGGATAGAATGTTTCTTATTTTCAAGTTGCATATGTCCAGTGCATGTATGAATTTTCAAAATGCCATTAATTAGTTTATCTTTATTCTTAAGCATCGCCGACTTGATATCATTGTTGCACCGTATGCAGAATGGGCATGCGCATTAGTCCACTTCACAGGATCAGGTCGACTTAATCGTTCAATGCGACAGTTGGCAAAAACGATGGTAAGTAGATCAATCTTTTATCTTTGCTTTTGCAATTTGCATCAAATTCTCTGAGAGTAAGTCGCCCAACTAGGGCCTCTGCTTTCAATCATAGACACTCCCTATCTCTCGCAATTTTTCCTATTCTAACTCATTCATTCCTAGAACTTCTTGTCGGTCCTTTGGAACAACCTACCTGGCTCCGTCTTCCCCCAACATACAACTTAAAGACTTTCAAACGCTTGATAAACTCCCTCGATCTTACCTTTGCTCGAGCAAAGAGCTGGTCTTAAACTTATGGCCATAGCTGTGGACATTTTCTATATTCTATAGGCGGACGGCTCGTTAAAGCAGACACTCGTGCCGATGTTTCTCGCTTTAAAGAGAGAAGTTTACTATATTTGAAAATTGGACCACTTTGGTCAACTTTTTAATCCTTTTTAAGCTTTTTGACTAACTGCTTCATAACAAAATTTGAAAAAATCAGCATGGTAGGAGTAATTTTAGTGAATAAATGTTGGTATCAAAATCAATCCTCCATCATAGAAAGATCAACCCATAGCTGGTTAATGTAGCTTTTTTTAGTTGATTTGTTGATATGTTTACACGATGTCCCACCAGAGGGTACAAAATTAAAGTATAAAACTTACAATATCTCATAAAAGTGATTTTAAAAATTTGGTATGAGTTAGGATTGGATACAAGCTAAGTTCTGATCTTCCAGGGAGTCGTGTTTTAGTTAGGGTTTACTGAGCTCTTTAAATGCGTTTTTAGTCTTCTTTTAAACTGATAGAGCGAGGGCATTTCTCTTATTTCAATAGGTATTTCATTCCAAGCTTTAAGCCCAGAAAGATGGAAACCTTTTTATGAACACTCAAGCTTAAACTTTGGGATGTGGAGATTTCTGTTGTTTCTTGTGTTATACGTAGAAAGTTCATTCCTCTGATGATACTTGTAGCTGCTTCATCATTAGCTGCTTCATCATTTAAATGACTTTGCTCCAGATTACCTGTCAGAAATGTTTACAAAAAATTCTACATGCAGTATGAAAAATTTGAGAAACACCGCAACTAATCTCCAAGTCCCACTAATGAAAACATGTAATGGTCAGCGAACATTCTCATATCGTGGTGCTGGAGTTTGGAACCTCTTGGATTGAAGTCAAGCAGGCATCCTCTTTCAAAGCATTTAAAGATGCTTTAAAATAATTTTTGTTGCTACCTATTTATCTTTTATTCATTATTGTAATTAGAATAGCGTTTTACTTTATATGACTTAATTTTTGTAAGATTTTATGCACGGCCCCCTGAAAAGCAGTCTTTCTTGACTGACGGGGTAACCGTGGTTAAAGAATTTAAAATGAAATGAATGAAATGAACGATTGTATTTCATGCAAAGGCTAAATCCTTTTATACTCATCCGGTTATGTTTTTTCTTTAAAGGATATGTCTTTATCGGAACACGCTTTACGGGAAGGTGTTGTGAGAAAGGTGAGACATATTTTGAAATTTCAGTATTTCTTTTCTTGCTTTAGTATTTGTACTATTCTCTGAATCAATCTATTTTCCGTTCTGATGAGCAGCAAATGTTTATTCAGAAAGGCTACTCGCTCGGATAGTTGTTAATTTCTCGAGTGGCATGGGGCCAATTTGAAATCTGACGGATATGCAAGGTCTTAGCAAACGAAAGTTTACACAAATCATGGCAATATTTCACAGACTATATCTTATGCCGTCTTTGCAAACTCTTTTTTAACTGAACTGAAAAGTTAAAAGAAGCAAATGTGAGGATTATATTATACAGGGTGAGTCAGAAAAAACACTCCCCGTTTGAAAGGTCACTGCTCCCTGGATATCGAGGCAATAATATTGGTAAATATATTGTTTAATAGTGGACATGTTTAAATAAATTCTAAATTTTACCAGACTGAAATCGGCCACTCCCTTCTGAAATTAGGAGGGATTTTCTCAAGAAAGCCCCTCCAAGAAACCTTCAAAAACGGCATGAAATCACACCAAATTTTCGTCATATTTCTGCCTAAATAGCAATGACTTGTACATGCTTTAGCACGTTTTATCCTTTTGGGAGGATGAAAGTGCCATCCCTGGAAACATAACAACAATATTCTCGGAGATTTTATCCTCCCAAGAGGATAACACGTGCTAAAGCATGTGCAAGTGTGCAAGTCATTGCTGTAAGGCAGAAATATTTGGAAAATTTGCTCGTGATTTTAGGCCTGTTTTGAAGGTTTCTTGAAGGGGCTTTCTCCAGAAAATCGCTCATAATTTCAGAAAGGATTGGCCGATTTCAGTCAGGTAAATTTTAAACCATATTTGAACATGTCAACCATTACATAATGTATTTGTCAATATTATCGTTTTGATATCCAGGGAGCAGTGGCCTTTCAAACGGGGATTGTTTTTTCCGACTCACCCGGTAGAATTATTACTTATACTCCATGAAATATTTTCTTCTCTCTCAGGACGGGGAGAAAATTCACAAAGGCTCAGTTATTCCTGTGTTTAGTGAAGAGGACATTTTCCGCCATCTTGGACTTGATTATTTACAGCCTCACGAAAGAGACTGGTAACTATGTAAAATTCACTTTTTTGCTGCAGGGGGCTAATTATTTGTCATCTTTTATTGTAAATAAGAATTAGTTCTGGATTTTTATTCGCAAATTGGATGGGAAGAATTTTGTATATAAATTGCCGTATCAAGCACTTAATATACACGTTTTTTATAAGAAACTGGTTTATAAGAAACTAGTACTAGGATGGCCGAAATTTAAGAAACCCTAGTACTAAGATCGGCAAGAGCTAAGAAACTTTCAAAAGCAAATTTAAGATATTATGATAAATATATGTCGTTGAACCCTTATTCTTGAGTAATATTAACTAACTGTTTTATGTTTGAACGTAATTGAACACTTTTTCTTCCCACCTGATGTTTGATATTTCAAGAAACATATCTGCAGCAGTATTAGAAACTACATGATAATTCTTGCACTTAAAAAATAAGAAACAAATTAAGAAACTTTTAGTACTAAAATTCCAAGATTTTCATGTCAAATTGAGAAACTTTTAGTACTATGTCCTGATCCAAGTTTCTTATAAGAAAACGTGTATAGAGGCACCTACCTGTTAGTGTTTTAACGTCAAAACAGGACAGGGTGAATATTGCATAGCAGGAAAGTCTAAAATTGTTTACGTAAACGTAATGAACGAAATTTTACAAGAACAACTACTTAAGACACTACATATTAATTACTTTACAAAACACTACAGGGACGATACCAAAGGGAGCAAAAGACAGTGACTACCCCATGGAATAGACATCAAAATTGCCAGGGATAAAGTTGCAACGGATTGGATGCAACCCAAGATAACACAACCCATACACCATCTTTTCCCCATATAGTATCAAGGGTGTATGCCAAACATACAGATGCGAAGATACTGATTTTGATATTCATTCTACCAAGGGAAACCCCCTCAAATTTCTCTGTCCGTTGCACATTTCAGGAGATGCGCAACTTCAACAAAATGATTTTTTTTTATTTAGTTAGGTCAATTTCTACTGTAATAGTTTTTCCATTTAGGTATTGGTGTGCGATATTCACTCTGTCTGGCCTAATTTTATTCGTAAATGGTTTGAGAAAATTGCTGATATTTTGTTGAAATTTGGAATTAGAAGCACTTACTTGCCAGTCTACATTCTGTATAATTTATCAAGCATTTTTATACGATCCACTAGACTAATTATGTGAGTCCGTGGTTTGGTTATCCAGACTTATTACACGTCACATCAAAACGAAATCTTACGTCAGATCAATCATTGGTAAATATCTCTTATACTGCGTACGATTTTGAGAAGTCGCATTTTCAAGAGCTTTCGATGCAACTGGTTGGCGAGTTTGCTGTTGCTGGTAAGATGCTACCTTTTTGTACTTTTAACCGTTGATTTATCTATGGTAATAGTGTGCAGGATTATTTTCAGGGCTTGAGTGTGTCCTGCAGCGGCGGCAAAATGTTCAAGCCTGTAGTTTGCTTTACACTGGTTATCATTGTATGGGTAACATGTCAACTTAGATCACGAAATTAAGTTGGTTGAAATCGGTGATATTTATTTCGATTTACAAGTGACTTTACAAAAGTCTTTTACCTCAGAATCGTGAAAAAGAGGCCTATCCTTCTGGATGAAATTTTCCAACATTTAAGCTCCGCACAGCGATGAAAGTGAAACTTAATCGGGGCATCTTATTGACTTGGCAATCAGTTGTGCTGCTAGAGCCCGTCCTACTATTCTTTACTCTTGGGAATTTCTTGTAGCCGTTTTTCAGATAGTTTTCAGTATCGTCACGCCGAATTTTTAGCAAATTTGATCAAGGATTTTAGGCCTGTTTTGAAGGATGCTGAGATTGAACAATTTTATAGAATCACTCATAACTGGAGAACAATACGACCGATTTAAACCAACTAAATATTGTTATACGAGTTGACATGTTACTAGACTTGCCGCAAGTCTATTTCATGAAGTCCGTCTGACCGATCCCTTTCCCTTTGTTCCTGGATCCACCATTCCAATATTCCGTAGCGAAACAAAGGGCGAAACAATAGCACTTTGTTCCTTTACGGAATGTTGGATTAGCGGATCCGGGAACTATGGGAAAGGCATCGGTCAGACGGACTTCATGTTGGGGCAAGTCTAACATGTTACCTACACAATGGTAACCAAGGAATCTGATGAGTAAGTAGCAAACTACAAGCTTCGAAATGTTGCATCTTTTGTTTTACTCACCCTGTACTCATCGTTGTGACAGTCCTTTGACTGACGTGGCCACCGTGCCTAAAGAATTTAAAATCAAATCAAATCAAATCAAATCAAATCAAATCAAATCAAATCAAATCAAATCAAAAATTTTAGCCGAGCATAAGCTAATCAAAGATAAACAACTAAGTAAAGTAAAATATTAGCACTTTGATGAGAATTGAATTAGGGACGACGTTTCGAGCATAGCTTATCATAGCCTGCGTGGAGACTTTGTCACTGGAGAGGAGGGGAAGGAAAGGAATTTCCTTTCTTTCCCCTCCTCCCCAGTGACAAAGTCTGCACGCAGGCTAAGCTTGTCACTTTCAAAGAACATTTTCTACAAAGCTGACGATATGAAACTTATTTTCTAGCGCAACATCGCCAACATAAAATGCAAACAGCGAAATAGGCCACATGGAGGCTCGAAGAGGAGATGTATTTCTTGTTAGCTGAAATAAACACACAATTGATGTTTTATTTCAGCTGACAGAAATGCATACATCATTTGGTTTTTGATGTTGACAAAGTAATGACTGAAAATGCTGTCGAAAGACAGCTAAAAGCAAGAATCGTTAATATGGTTGCCTAAAGCACAAGAGAAGAACTTTGGCAGTTCGTTTGGATTTCAGCTGTTTTGGCTTGACTATTGATCTTGACAAAGTAAGACTGAAAATGCTGTCGAAAGACAGCTAAAAGCAAGAATCGTTAATATGGTTGCCTAAAGCACAAGAGAAGAACTTTGGCAGTTCGTTTGGATTTCATTTGTTTTGGCTTGACTATTGATCTTGACAAAGTAAGACTGAAAATGTTGTGGAAAGACAGCTAAAAGCAAGAATCATTAATATTGTTGCCTAAAGCTATAATACAAGCTGCAGGCTTTGATGAAGAACTCTGGCAGTTCGTTTGTATTTAAACTGTTTGGCGTGAAACCCAACAAGGCTACATTAGTGCACATCGAATAATAGAGACACAAGAGGGAGGAGAAAATGAGTTTCAGTGAAACACAAGGACTTAAAATTTTGATGTGCGTTGAATGCTTGACTCTTGATTACAAGTTGGCAGAAATTGTGAATATTACTGGCAAATAATTTGGGTGAAAGCTTTAATTGAGCAGAAATACGGCGATATTGGTCACATTGGATAATGGAGACAGTAACGAGTGGATAACAAGAGATCAACTTCAAGATTTTTTTAAATAATGGCGGAAACACAAGGACTGAAAATTTTAATGTTCGTTGATTGTATGATCTCAAACAATGATATCAAAGCACATCGAATAATAGAGAAAATAAAGAGAAGAAATTTGAGGAAAACTTCCAAGGATTGTTTTGAATAATGGCAGAAACACAAGGACTGAAAATTTTGATCTGCGTTGATTGTATGATCTCAAACAATGATATCAAAGCACATCGAATAATAGAGAAAATAAAGAGAAGAAATTTGAGGCAAACTTCCAAGATTTTTTGAAATAATGGCAGAAACACAAGGACTGAAAATTTTAATTGATTGTATGATCTCAAACAATGATATCAAAGCACATCGAATAATAGAGATAATAAAGAGAAGAAATTTGAGGCAAACTTTCTATATTGTTTTGAAAAATGGCAGAAACACAAAGGCTGAAAATTTGGATGTGCATTGGTTGTATCATATTGAGTGCAAGTTGCAAGGTGTTGTGAATATAAATACTGGCAAATAATTCAGATTAAAGCTTTATTTTAGCAAAAACACGGCGATATTAGTTCACGTCGGATAATATACAAACTAAATCGAGGACAGGAAAAGGTACANAAACGACAGCAACAACACAATTTGATCGGAGAGCTGACCTGTATGGTCCACTCGCTGGATGGATGGAAAAAACCAGGGCATGATGGAGATTCACACGAGTCGATGTTAAACTTTGTTCTCCATAACGTATCCAAACTCTGTAATGTGTAAAAAGTTGCTTTGGGGAAAAATTTAAGTTTCCAAAATATTATGAAAGATTTGGGGGGGGGGGATTTATTTATTATAATAGAGATCATTCATCAATGCAATATCCTCTGGGGAGTACACGACTTGTGGATGGTGGAGGTCTGCCGCCCAGTTTTCAGAAAGCTACCCACTTCCAATTGCCAAAATTTGCCTTCGTACCCACTTTGTGAGGAATTTTGGCAGAAAACTACCCATTCTTAACAATTTTTTGCCGATTTCAGCCAAACTGACCCATGTTTAAGGAAAATCTGCCAAAAATTACCCTTGTGGGTCCCGGTGGCACATACCCATACCCTGAACATGCTATGTACCCCCGCCCCCGGAATATCCAGCTATGTTTGTTATGAACAATGTTTTAAAATATTTCAGCAATGTTTCTTGTCTCAAAGAGAGTTTACCTAGTGCTGTTTCTGAAATCTCACCCTAGCTTTTTCCCTGAAACATATTTTTGATATCAATAAAAAATCCTACATCCAAAGGTGCAAATTCCAGCTTACCATTTTTTCTGTGTTTACATTTTAGTTGCTGCACAATAAAAGGCCTTGGTCTACTTTTCTAAAAGTCAAAAGATGTATGAAATTTGGATTCTAAAATTTTTGGGACAACTGAATCATCCAACTACATTTGCTGTCCTAATATAAATTTTAGAAAATGTCCCAAAATTCAAGTAAAATAAAAAGCAAAGTTTAGAGAATTTCCTAAAATTCAAACAGACAAAAAGCAAGCAGGCAGGCAACTACTTTTTGTTAATAGGCTTGGAATCCCAGGGTGGGGCGGGGTACATAACATGTTGTGGGTATGGGTATGTGTTATGGGTGGGTTTTTGGGCCAAAATTCTCTAAACAAGGGTCATTTTTCGAAAGATTTTCCTTAAACATGGGTCGGTTTGGCTGGAATCGGCAAAAAATTTTTTAAATTGGGTTGGTTTCCGCCAACATTCATCATAAAAATGAGTGCAAAGGCAAATGCTGGCAATTAGAAGCGGGTCGCTTTCTGAAAACCAGGCGCCAGACCTTGGTCCATCCACAAGTCGTGTACCGCCTGGGCTTGGAATAGGACAGCTAGGTATCCTGTACAGCTGCTGATATGGGCCTGGGCACTACTGTTTAATTGAAGAATATGGATGCCTAGAGAGTTGGTGTGAATGCTCCCTCAGTTATTCTTTACTTTCATCTGCAATATTTTAATTTGTCATCTATTCTAGGTTATTGTTCATAAACAAACATTTGATAACACTATGCAGCCTGCAAAAGAAGGAAACAATGGTATGTCTTGGGGAAATGATAGATCTTTTCGGAAACTATTTTCAACTCAAGGCAAATGCTTCAAATCCCAATACAGCCCAAATCTACAAACAATGCCTATTTTGATGCAAATGCATGTATATACAAAACCATTCCTTGTATTGCTGAATTTCAAGAGATGTGACATAGTTTATTAAAAGGTCTATTGTCTCAATACTGTTTATTCTCAAAACCTGAATGTGTTACAGGGTTTGGAATGGTTCATTTTTGTGTTTATTTGTGGTATCATTTAATGGGTCATGTTTTTTAAACTCTGATTGTGAAAATACTGCAATTCAGTTTTGTGAAAAAATATTTAAAAACATGGCATACAATTTGGAAGCTTCTGGTTGATTATATTTATGTTGAAAGTTGAACCTAAGCTGCACCCTGCTGAAAAAAGGGGGGCTTTGAGGGCACCTAACCTACAAACCAGGACGAAAAGATTTGCAAAAACCCACAAACCCAGAAGCAAAAATACAAAACCCAAAACTGCACTTTTGAACAAAACTTTTGAATTTTTTTTGTCAGTAGGTTTTGATATTTTCTATATTTTCACTCTCAATGAATCTTTCCTTGTTGGTTCAAGAATTCAAAAGGCACTCCTTTAATTGATAGACTGATAGACTGATATTGATAGATTGATAGATTCTCAATTGATAGGTTGATTAGACTGCTCAGATACCCAAAATAAGATAGTACCCTAAAACAGAGCCCAATAATTGCTCAAACCAGCAACCTGTGAAGAAGTCCATAAACACATGCGCTTAAAACATGAAACCAAACCCAAAGCCCCCTCATAGGGTTATGCATTTTATGAGAGAGCTATTGATATAGCTTGTTCTTTTTCTCCTCTTGCAGAGCACCCAAATACCATTATAAACATTTATGGTGGAAATAACATCATTGGTGATAATGGTGTCATCCAAGGTAAGGTTTTTCTTAACAGATTTCCTACTTTTAAATAATGTTTAATTTAGTATTGTTTACATGCTCTCTGAGTTTCAATTGATAGATGACTTTTGTTGTATCAAATGGGTTGATAAATGCCATCAGAACTACAGTCAAGAACTTGGTAAAACAATTATTTTTTACAGTGTGTCCCAAAAAAATTGTGCCCTGCTTGTGTTGCTGCTGTGGAAAAGCTGTAACTTCAATTGTCCTGTTCTTACACAGTTGCATTGGATAGGCTTAAACTTAGAGTTTGAGATCTTATTTGAGTTGATTTGATAAGTGGTTGCTGATTTATAGCACAGGAAAGGCAAAATATATGGTTGCTTCGAAAACAGCACTTCTTTTGTTCTCCAGCAGTGTCAAAATCAAGTGAGTTTTGAAAGAAAAGGTTCCAGGGTTGTATTTAAATATTTTCTGCATTTGTCAAAGGGTTTATTGTGTTGCTTATAACTGCTAGAATAAATGAATAAATTAGGTGAACTTCTGTAGACTAGCTAAAAGGTTTATTGTTCAAATTTGGGAAGACAACAACCTCGTTCCCATGACCCAAANTCAAGAACTTGGTAAAACAATTATTTTTTACAGTGTGTCCCAAAAAAATTGTGCCCTGCTTGTGTTGCTGCTGTGGAAAAGCTGTAACTTCAATTGTCCTGTTCTTACACAGTTGCATTGGATAGGCTTAAACTTAGAGTTTGAGATCTTATTTGAGTTGATTTGATAAGTGGTTGCTGATTTATAGCACAGGAAAGGCAAAATATATGGTTGCTTCGAAAACAGCACTTCTTTTGTTCTCCAGCAGTGTCAAAATCAAGTGAGTTTTGAAAGAAAAGGTTCCAGGGTTGTATTTAAATATTTTCTGCATTTGTCAAAGGGTTTATTGTGTTGCTTATAACTGCTAGAATAAATGAATAAATTAGGTGAACTTCTGTAGACTAGCTAAAAGGTTTATTGTTCAAATTTGGGAAGACAACAACCTCGTTCCCATGACCCAAAAAGAGGCTGTTGAAATCCAGCATGGCAGTATTGACGTAGGAAACTGGCCCTCAGAACCAGGTTGGGAAGACAAGGGTATGGCTAAGCATAAATTTTTATGGCATGTTTCATTAATTAGCTAGTCTGCAGAAGTGTGGATCGAGCGATATTTTTATACGAAAGGTTCAACTGGGTGGCATTAGAGCTTTGTCACCTTTGTGCAAAATCGAAAATTGTACAAAATGCACAAAATATTGTTCGATTCAGGCTCTTTTGTGGAATAGTTGACATGTTTATTTATGAGCGTCCTTTCGCACTCGTTTGAGCTTCACCAACTGGTCCAGATTGATTTTGATAAATTGTCTTTCTTTCAGGTGCTACATCAAGTGAAAGTAGTGTTTCTGGTGAGATTGATCTTTCTACAGGGTGTCCCAAAAACATTTGCCCCATTTGAATGACTACTGCGAAGGAGCCATGAATCCAATTTTCCTGTTTTTCAAATTTGTGAATAGAAGAGACTTCAACGTAGAGTTTGAGCCCTTGCTTGTGTAAAACGGATAAGTTGTTTGTGTAAATCTGATAAGTAGAGCAAGAAAGTCAAAATTACTGGTTGCCTCAAAACGAGGTGATTTTATCTCCGTACTTAGCCTTATAAATTGAATTTTAGCATCAAATAGACTTCAACTTCACAATTGTACCAGGAAACACATTTGGGAGTAACTAATGACCACATAACTCAAGAATATTTACCAGGAAGCCTATGGAAAGCAATACTGTTGGTTTAAAAGGACTTCATGACTTTAGAGAATCGAAATAACTGATGGACGGCCTGCAGCACTTGTATTACACACCACCATTTATAGCGACCCTAGATATGTTATGTTCTTCTTGGTCATAACAAAATCCAAATTTATGACTATGTATTTCACTTGTGAAAATAGAAAACTGGGCTAGGTACGTTTTTTCGCTCAATTTCTTTGATTCTGACATTAATGGAGAATATTAAATCCTCTGGTTTTGAGGCAACCAGTTATTTTGACTTTCTTGCTCCATAAATCAGCAACTACTTATCAGTTTTGTACAAACAAGGTCTCAACCAAGTTGAAATCTCTTCTATTGAAAAATCTCAAATACGGAAAAATTGGATGCATGGCTGCTCCGCGGCAGCCATTCAAACGGCACACATGTTTTTAGAACACCCTGTAGTTTCTATATTTAACTCCTAATTTCAAAACGAAACTTTGACAAAGAAGCCAGTCCACATGGAATTTTTGCTTTAACAGTAAGCCAGATCCAAGGCCTGTTCACAAGCTAGTCTGAGGCTTGTGACAGCTGTCATTCTTCTGAATAACCTCACAATGTGTTACATGGACTTGCCCAACGACTTGGGGAAGTCCATGTGTTATACTGATAAAATTTGGTTTCAGCAAGTAGGATTATAACTATTAAATCGCATTCAGTAACGTTTGTCCCAAAATTTGAAAACACCCTTTTCCAATGGTAGATATATGTTGATGTGCTGGTAACACAGCCCTTTTAGGCCCTCAAAACGAAGTCCCTGACTCGACCCGACACTCTTTCGTTTTTCTTTTCACATGAACAGATACAGCAGAATGGCTTCGATCACACTACAATAACCAGCTAGCAAGAGTAACAATACCGAAGCTAGATGCAAAGAAGGATTTCAAATATACGGAAGCTGACTTGAATCAGGTTATGTCACAACTACGAATGGTTGATTCAAATTCACAGGGAACTGCTGAGCAAGAGCAAATCAAACTTTCAAAGCGCCTTGAGAGAATCCAGAGCACACCTGGAACAGTGAACGTATCAGAGCTTGTTTCCAAAAATGCTAGATTTACCATCTTACAGGGTATAGCTGGTATCGGCAAAACAACCACTGCACAATACCTAGGCATTGAATGGGCCAATGGACAAATGTACTGTGGAGAATCTAGCCAATGCTTTGAGTTAGTTTTCTTCCTCAAATGCCGCAATCTTAATAAGTATGCGAAAAAGGCTACATCTATCGAGGAGATCTTGCGGAGGGAGTTAAACATCCAAACAAAAGACCTTCAACATAAACTTGCCGGCGAGAAAGTGTTGTTTATCCTCGATGGCCTAGAGGAACTGATCGATGTTGAATTAATTTTCCTTGACAATCCAGGCAGTGATCTACACGCTGTTTTACATGATATAATTGCAAAGGATTCTGGTATCTTTCCTGGGCATTATACATTGGTAACAACAAGGCCTAATATTCTCCCGGCACTAGAGAATAATGAGATGCTGACTGGCCGACAAACTATCGTCGAAATTATCGGTTTTGATTCCGAAGCTGTAGAGGCATATGTAAAGAATTTTGCCGGTGAGGATTCTGAAACTGCTGCCAATGTCTTGAGCATCATAAATGCAAATGAAAGTATGCAAAACCTTGCTCATGTGCCGCAGCTTCTTCAGAGTGTTTGCTCTATCCTGTCAATCGACCCCACCAATACCAACATGCACACAAGAACAGAAATTTATGCCTGGGTGTTCGTATCTTTCTTAAAACACCATTTCCCGGAGTTCAGAAAGAAACCCTATCAAATTCTCAGAGATAAAGTTGTATCAAAGTTCTTACAAATAATTTCGAAGATTGCATATGATCTGCTGTTGAAGAATGATATTTGCTTCACTGAGGAAGAGATTGGCTTGAAAGAGATCTCTGATGATTCAGTGAGAAAATTGCTAGAATCATTTTTGATCAAAGTTGAGACATCCTTTGCGGATGTTTATCAATTCAGACATTTGACGATTCACGAATTCTTAGCTGCAGTCCACTGCTATGCGAATGGCATTGATATTTATTTTCTGCTTCGTATGAGGATGGAAGAAATTTTGGCGTTCATGGCTGGGTTTTGCAGGGCTCAAGAATGCACGGAGCAAAAGAATATTGTGAAATTATTCATCAACTGTGCCAAGCAGTCCATCGAAGATCCGCCAAGTCCACCAACTGGCAGCCGCCAAACCGTCAACAGCATGGCAGAATTCATTTTTTCCGGAGCAAGAGCTCAGACGACAATTCAAGGCCTGTCTCTTGCCATATATTTTGAACTGGTGCACCCTTGTGACCAAGCTCCATCAACAATCAACTTCCGAGAAGAAATTGACTTCAATTTCGACCAAATGAGTGCAGCAACATTTGTGCATTTCATTCACTGTATTGAATCGATTGTAAAGACGCAAGGTCCTTGCTCAATAAGTGGTGTTAATTTGGTGGTCAAGAGATCTCAGTTCATCGGTTGCAGTGCAGTTAAACTGGGGGAGCTAGTGAGGCATTTCAGCACAGTGAGTTTCGAAAGCTGTTCATTAAAAGGTGACTTTGTCTCATCATTGTCTAATGCTTTCACTACGAATGAAAACATCGGTTGTCTCATGTCTTGCAAATTGGACACGTGTAAATTAAATGGAGAACTTTGGCAACTTATGTCCTGTGTGCCATTCATCAAAACCATGGAGTTATCGAATGTTGAAGTTGGTGCTGTCACTATTCCAAAATTATCAACTAAAGCACTTTAGAATACGACAAACAGATGCTACCGGTTGAACCAATAATTTTGTATAAAATCTGAGATTGATATCATCTGAAGAGAAATTTTTTCTTGAATTACGTTGTTTTCAATCTATTTAGCCAAGCAGATTTGGAAAGTTCTAAATAGTCTGAGGGTGTGTTTGATTAGTACCAATTCTGAAAACGGTAGAATTGGCAGACTCGGAAAGTGTTTGATTGACTCTGAAATTCTCAAAACAGAAGGCTTGGTAGACTTTGAAATGGACTTGGAGCATGTCCAGCTTGGAAGGCATTATGAAACTTCTGCTCAAAAAGGCAGAAGGTGTGGAAGACTTCGGAGGTTTGGAGGATTCTCGTTTTCATTCGGATTCAATGGGGGACATTTTAAGATTTTTGTGTTTGATTGGGAAATATATTTCCCATCCCTGCGAAATCTCATATGCTCAGAATTTGGTAGGTTTAGAATTACCAATGAAACACACCCTGAAAGTATTCACGTAATGTTGGAATATGAATAAACAAAATGGAAATTAGGGCCCCAAGGCAGGAATAACAATGCCTCTTAAAGGGTCTGTTTCATCCAGCATGCCTTGCACGTGCCATCTGTTAGTTGGCCTTTGTTGTCGCCATTTTCATGGGCCATGAAAATGGCGACAACAAAGGCCAACCAAGAGATGGCACGTGCAAGGCATGCTAGATGAAACAGGCCCTTTAAATAACATTATTCGGAGTCAAATTTTTCTAGAAGCTGTTGCATATTCTTTAACTCAAAGCTGTTTTATTGCCATGGATAATTTCATCCTTGCAATAAATTAGTAGAAACAGATTTGTAGCCAAATCAGGTTTTGGGGATTTTAAACGTGTAGCATTTTTGGGACCTCCGATTACATCTAAATTAGCTATCTATCTTGAATTCAACTTAAGGCTATGTTCACATTGCTCCGTATTCGTTTTTATCCGTTTTCATTTTGATTCGTTTTACCCGTTCACACTGCTTTGGGTAATTATGAAAACGCTGCGAAAACGATGAAGCGTTCACACTGCTCCGGATCAAAAGGAAACGCGATCAAAACGAGACCAACGTTTACAGCCCTGAAAATTGGTTACAATCTTTTAAAAGATTTCTCCAAGCATTAGATTAGCCTTGAGTGACTCAGGAATGTTGAGAACTTGTCGAAATTGGCACGTGCTAAGCATTTTGTTGTGTTGTTGTAGTTGCTAGCGTTTTCAAAAGTATCCGTTTTTGCGTTTTCGGTGTTCACACTGCGTTTTTGCGTTTTCAAAAGTCTCCGTTTTCAGGGTGGAGCAGTGTGAACGGAAGGTGAAAACGGATACTGTTTTATCCGTTTTCATATGAATACGGAGCAGTGTGAACGGGGCCATTAATGACGTGGGGTTGATTGATTCAAGTATTTTTGTTGACAATACTAGGCTAACGATTTATAAATGCAATCAAATTGCTATAGATAGAATCGTGTGCGTTGATGAGCTTTGAAATACATTCCTAGAGTCACCCACCAGTGTGCGAATCGATAGGCGATAAGATACGATGATCTAGAATTTTGAAATTCGAAGTTTATTTTTATTCATATCATGGTTTACCATAGTAAACAGAACATGATGTAAACACCAGTCTATATCTTATGGTCTAAGTAAAGAGCTATTGTCATATTAACTTTAGAAAAGTATATTGCAAGGGAACAGTGGCGTGGTGGCTATAGTTTCCTTGGGGTGGCCAAGTCAATTTTGGCGCCCCCCCTCTTGTGTAATGTGTGTCTTTTAAATGTTAAACAAGTTGGTGAGCTAAATAATGGTTAAGTACAGAACTTAAATCATTCATGTCCTAGCATTGAGAACGCTCATTTCTCATAAAAACTCCTAAATTTTCATTCAACATTCCCCGTCTGCTATTTATGATATGATCTGAATCTGCGAAATATATTCAAGCTCCTCGAAGGTTATACATTGCAACTCGAATGTTGTCATGATGTCATTGTACAATTCGTCAACGTTCATTCCTGTTGCTCTTTCACAGGAAATTAAATGTTCTTAGCACTCTCCAGTTTCATTAACAACACTTGAAACACCTGCCTAATTCAGTAGCGTAGCTAGGAGGCTATTTTTGAGGGGCAAAAATGAGGTTCCTGGGAAAATTTGTTTGGGCAACGCCGTTTAGATTGCTGGAGATGTCCTTCTTTTATAACAGGTAATCCAGAATTAAAGGCCGATTGGGCCAAATTCAACAAACTTACTGACAACAATTTAGGAAGTTATTGTTCAAATTTTCATTTGCTCGTGAAAATTTCGTAGTGAAGAAACTCTCATTTTATTGCTAACAGGAAAATATTCATTTCACGCGTGGCAAATGGGTTGGAAAACTTTTCCGAAGAAGGCAGTTGAGCCATCGAGGGCATAAGAAGAATGGTAGGCTGTACGTTATGAGTTAAAAAATTCTAATTTTAATTCGTTTCAAAAGTCTGAGCAAATTTCTAGAGACAGCAGGCAATTGTCTATGCAACTGAAGGGTAGAGTTTGCTGATCATTTGAAACACAAAGAGAATGCGAGCAAAGAGAGCAGAAATTCTTTTTGAGAAGCACACTGAGTTTAGCCCGAGGGGGGGGGTAGCTCCTCTAGGGGGGCTGGTATACATGTGCCTTTGAGAATCCGGAGGGTGGACCCATAACCAGGGCAAGACTTTGAAAACATAACCCCATAACCAGGGTGTTATCTTGAAAACATACCCCATAACCAGGGCAAANTTCTCGACCGCTTTCGATGAATAACAAGACCCATGATTGGGGGGATGATTGGGGGCGCCCCTTCTTGCCCCTGGCAACGCTACTGGCTTAATTGTTCCTTATGGCTGACAACTAGTGTCGTATTTACTCTTACTGCCAAAGATCGGCAGGTTTCGATTCATTCACTACTTTTGGCGTGATGTCACTTTTAACGTATGATGTCTTCTCCTATAATTCTATCAGATTGTTTTCGAGTTGTTACTTACAAATGTCAAGTTCGAGCCTCGACCGGGCGAAGAGCTCTGTCTGTGTAATATCAATTTCGATTTCCCCATACAAACAAACAATTGTGGCGCCCCCTTAACGTTACCAGCGCCTACATTCAGGGGGGGCCATGGCCCCCCTGGCCCCCCTGCCACCCCGCCACTGCAAGGGAGAGAGAGAGAGAGAGGTTTATAGGTAGCGTAATAGGTGGTTTATAAGTAGTTTATAGGTAGGGCAATCAGTAATATGTTTTGTAAAAACATTTAATGTAAATATTAAAAAAAAGAATAAGAGAGAGAGCTATTTAGATTACATTCATAAAAGAAAAACCAATTGTGAATTTTGTTGCGTCGCCTCAGTGGAGATATCTAAGGATGGTGCTGAAGGGGTAAAATAGGTTCTGGGATTTGCCCAAAATGACACTCGCAAAATGGGATCTTTGGGCTGGGGCTGAAGCTTTGCAAAAGAGATATCCTTGCCTGTTTCAAAGTCAAAAGTTTTGCTTCAGGAAAGGGGACTGTCAAAATGGAAATAAGCCATTTGTCGCATAAAAAGAACTTGATTGTTCATTGTAGTCTAAAAATTGTAAAAATTTCAAATGAATGTTTTGTGCTTGAAATTTTTTTATTCGAAAATTGCTTTGCTTTATGGCACTATCTTTCTCTTTTCAACAATATTTTACATAAGAAGTCAATAGTGTACGTCTGTCTCGTCCTTGGCTATAATGACCATGCTTACAAATCAAGTTTCTTCAACGAGTTTATTCGCTCCTTCCTCAACCCTTGGCTGTGCGCATGCGCTGATCATATCAACAAATAACAACGAACAGCCCGCCAACAAAATGGCCGTTTGAAAATTTGAACTTGGATGATCCTTATCCACTCCACACACAGCTAAACACAATTCATGATAGTCAAGCCAAACGGGTAAGTACCAAGGTGATTACAACGTTGCATTTCGTCTGCAAAATATGAAAATGAAGCCTCGTGTAATTTTTAAGCCCTATATATATAAGGCTACTGAAAAATCAGATAGGGCTACTTCCCTACTGCAGGCAAATACCAGCATTCACATTGCAAATTAAGATATTTTATACATGTTTGAACGTTTGTCATTTGTCATTTGTGCTAGGACTGAGAGGCAAGAACAATAATACACTGGAAATGGGACTTGATCACCGACACACCGACTGTTTATCTTCAGAATATGATGATTGGGATTACCTGCAAAATAGGACTGGGAACATGGGATTGAAGACCCCTGTTCAGGCTAGGGACCCTCTTTAGGATACCTCTTGAACTTTAGGATATCTCTTAATTCTGATTTATGTGCCGGGTGGGTCTCATGTAAAAAAATCATCCATTGTTTAAAAACCATCCTGATAGTATTACAATCTTTTGAATTTTTTGAATTTTTAAATGGGCTCGATAATACCGTTTTTTTTGCTACCACAAAAGAATTCTTAAGGCACCAGGGTCCCCTTAAGCGTCAAATTCAGTTCTCCCAAATATTTGTTCGAATGATGCACCTATTTTGAAAATTCAATCCTCAGATATTTATTCAAAGATTTATGTAGTACGAGTCATCAAATGGTCGATACCCGGATATCACAGCCCCTCGTTGGGGGATTTGATCACATATATGATCCAAGGGGTGCAGGGAATTTGATCTATGATGAAAAATTATATCAGAGGATTTCATATTGGGCAATTTGAATTATTGGGCAATTTGAAGTATGTATGGCCAAATTTACATTTGAGGTTGCAAGACCAGGGCATTTGATGGGAGGGGAACGTGGAGGAGAGTTGCTATCCTAAGGGCAGGATGTGACCATTGTGAATAAAAAAAACCAAACTCCTAGGGGTCACCCAGGGGGATGCTATACGATTTGACTTGACTCGTACCGTACAGACCTTGTGGACATTAAGATGACAAGATTTCTCAAGAGATTTAAGAATTGTCAACAAGTCTTCACAGACTGATAAGAATTCGTTGAGTCTTATGAAAGACTGTACATTTTTTAAACACTGAATTCTTAAGAAGCTAAAAGCATTTGAAAGAATTCTTGAAATTTCTTAGGCAGAAAAACCAAGTTAATGTGTGCAAGGCCTGTACTGTACATTAACTTTAAGATTTGATTATGTGAAGGTTTAGAATGTGTGCTGCTCAATTAATGGATGCTTACTGATTTTATAGAAACATGTTGAAATTCTGCTATGTGATTGTTGCCTTGGATTTCCTGGGGATTCATCAAAATTAGGTCCACGATTTGAGCTGTGATCCCTAGTTGAAGTGGAGTGCTATCACATTATTAAGAAGATGAAACAAACAAAGGCTCTTGTATTAAGTCAAAAGGCCATTACACATGAGTCAACCTTTGTGGACAACATTTGTGAGCTTCAAATGTTCCCCACATTTATCGATCTTGTTCAATGCACACGAGAATACAAACTCATTCAACATTCTTCACCATGCATTCATGATGACAACTCAAGGGGTCGCATGATTGGAAAGACCAATCTTGATTGGCCAGATTATGTTCAGTATCACCAACAATGTTGCCAAGAATGAACATGTGCATTGTTGTTCAACATTTTGGGAACTTTTGTAAAAACATACATGTGATTCAACATTGTGGGGAATACTGTTGGCATACATAATGCCAACAAATGTTGAATTTTGTGTAATGGCCTTAACGGTATTTAGGAATCAGCTGACTCTTTTGTTCCAAGAATGCATCATGATGATGATATGTATTTTCTTTCATAGATTGGTTTACTGTTTGAAAGGTATGAGTGAAAACATGTCAGGTACTGTAACCAGTGTTGAAAAAGACAGGGATAAAGAAAAGGAGGTGAGAAGACATGGTTTCTGTAATAATTACCCTGAACAGCAAAGTCCATCAAAAGCTTCAATATATGTCGGAGCTCACTGCCGCCATGGCAAACCTATCATTTCCCAGCTTTTCATTAAACTTTATTCTGATGATAGTATCATGCAAGCAAGATATATAAATTGACTGCTACACATTAGCTCCACAAATTCTGCACTGATAGCAGCAATGACACAACCTCAATTTATACTTGCTTGTTGCAATGCTACATAGTAGAATTCAACTAAAGTCACACTTTTCTATCAGTTCGTCCTTAGTTTCGCCTTGGCCAAAGTTGATTTTCAGATAGTCTGAAATTGCAACATGCCCACAAAGGATCCTGGGCCACAATGGCTCTTTAAGAATTATCTAAAGTTCTTGTATGCTTGTAAGGATTTCTTGTGGATATTTACTGTAATTGGCACTGTTTGGTCTCCTCTGTATCATAATTTTTTTTCCTGTTTATACAGGCATGGTTCTCAGTAGAAATTGAAGATAATGAAACTACTAATGATGCTCCTTCACAACGGGAAGTCACCACAGCATCAACAACAGATGAATCTAAGAGAAAGGATGATAGCGATATGGCTGAATTGTCAATCAGCCATCATTCAAAGGGATCTGTCTCTTCTATGAAGATCGGGACGAAGATGAATACAGACATTGATCAAAGTTCAAGTGACAAAACAGATTCTGGTATTAACAGACAAGATGGTTTAGCAGAGGTATGTTCAAGAATTTTAGGAAAGATGTTAAAGAACATTTATTCAATCTAGATGTCCTAAAAAACTTGCAAAAGTTTCAGCGAAATTTTTGCAAAAAATTAAAACCAACAATTTTTTCTCCGAAATTACAAAAGTTTCGCCAATAATCTACTCTTGAAAGTCGTCAAATTTTATCCACCTAAACTTCAGTCCTCAATGTTAATATACCATTGTTATTGAAAACTGTTTTTCTGAAAGAATGATGGATGTAAGGGAACAACCGGAGACTGGAACTTGGTCTGATGCCCCGTTCTCGCCTAATTGGACAGTCCTAATCATTACACAAACTTTCTTATTTTAACTGCTTCAGAAATTGTTTCAGATAGAAGGTGATCAAGACATATAATTACTGCGTTATTTTTTAGAAGGGGAAGAAACTTTGTTCACAAGGGTATAAACAAATTTTCACGTACTACGATGTATGTTATGGAGTGAAATATCTCCAGAGGGGCTCAAGAAACCCCAAGGGCTTATCCGAGGACCTGATCTTAGTGCTTAATCTTATGACGTAGTTGTATGATGTTATACTTGTTTTACATTAGGAATACACAGGACAGTGGTTTGTCCTGGAGGAGTTGAAATCGAGTCTTAGACAAACACAAGAAACTACCTTAGTAAAAGACAAGATGGTTCGCAATTCGCGTGAAAGCAAGGAAACGGGAACTGAGCACATTCCTACTGACTCAAACGTAGACTTAGTGGTGTCCAAAGAAAGTCAAATGCACCGAGATGAAGCTCGAGCAACATTAACCAAGTACGTGAAACCTAAACAGAGTGACAATCATCAGGTTGAGGCTAAACAACGTGATGCTCACCAAGTTGAGGCTAAACAGAGGGATGATCACCTGGTCGAGGTTTATGACGATGCAGATACAGAAGCTCAACGCATCAGTGGTACACGAGTCAGTTTAAAAAGGGAGGATTCTGAGAGAAGAAGATTGAGCTTGGATGATGGAGGGATCGCATCAATGGAACGACCGGAACCTTTAGGCAAGGCTAGGATTGATAGTGATACTAAAACAACACAAAGAAAGGGGTTCAAGAGTGAGGTCATTGAAGCATGGCAGCACGCGCCCTCGGCATCAGTTGAATTGATTGGAAGCGATCAAATTGAAACGACCAGTAATGAAGAACTAAAGGAGCAAGAATACCCCATTAGAGTACCTCTTAGCGTTGCAGAAGGGCTTAATGGGTATACGACAGTGAAACAACTCTTTGGAGAGAGGGATGTTGAAAGCACAGGGATGCGAGAGATTGGAAGAAATATACCCATGATGCATTCTGAGGAGGCGTTAGGCGGTGAAGCGCAGAAACAAAGTATCACTGCTCAAAGGGATATTAACCTAAATCAAGGAAATGATTTCGATCGAAACCGGACTGACAAGTATGCTATGGACAATGAAATAAGTAATTTCGAGCTAATGAAAGGCAGTGGGCAAGCCAACCAAGAGGCAAACACCCCCGTTTCAAAATTATTAGGACCAACATACAGAAGCTCAGTCGCATTGTTAGAGGAACTGAAGAAACGGAGGTTGAGGCATTCGAGTAAAGAGAATGGTAGAAATGTTTCAAAGGCAAAAGAACAGACTGATTTTAAAGATATTGGTATTTCAAGATTTGATGACGAGGTGGATCATTTTGAAACTCAGAATGAGATCAATCCCCTTGAGTTAGCTGAAAATACAATGAAAGCATCAAAGATATTGTCAAATCGTACAGAGAAATCCTTGAAGCGAGCATCTTTAGTTCTGAAGGCTGTCGAAGAGCACAGATCTCCTCCAACAGATTCATCATCTAGTTTCTCATACGGTATGTCAAAAATACAACATGATATTACAGACAGAATACGTGAGCTGTCAGCACTGAGTATTGATTCAAGCGATTCAAGTAGAATCATTAGCAGTGATTCACAAGGAGGGGATAGCATCGAGAAGATTATAGATGCTCGTCTTAAGGCATTGGATTTATACAGCTCATCTTCTGTAACTACAGAATCGAAAGATAATGCATCATCGCAAAGCTCGCAAATTGATTCAACAATCGAGAAAGATAACAGTAGATCTACCACAATGGAGAAAGGTGGCAGCAGATCTACAACACTGGAGAAATCTAGCAGTAGATTTACCACAGGTGAGAAAGATAGCAGTAGATCAACTCTGCTAAGCAAGTCCAACAGCTTACAGACACTGAAATCTAGTTCTGCTAGCTCGTCATTTGGTGTGAAAACGAAAACACCTTTTCAGAAAGTACGGTTTGATCAAAAGTCAGATCGTTTAAACTCAAAACAAGCTGTTGGTGCTCAAGGTGAGAGCATGAGAAGCAGTTTAAGTGATGGGACATCGTCTGAATTAATGCGACTCAGAGGATACGAGGATGACTTCGATTCCCCTCTTGCTCAGCCTGCCGTTTCTAAGCTCAAAATGCAGCTAGAAGATATTTCACCGATTGAACGACAGAAAGCAAGACCTGTGTCAGGGAATCTTGACTTTAGAGCTAGTTCGAGAATTGCAAATGATGGCTCTGCATCTGTTAAACAGAAGGCTACACTGTCTGACTCAGAAATCGTAAAATTACATCGATCGCTAGGGGCAGGCACTGTCACCCCGTTGCCTGGGGCTGATAAGAGATCTATCGAGAATGAAACGAAATCTAACTCATCTAGGATCAACTCAAGTTTGGAGAACTCACCTCTGCCGGCAAGACATGAAGTAAATGGAATGGATAGCAGCTCTACCACTGCTATGGATTTAAGCAGCAACCAAGAAAAAGTGCAAGGTTCTAAGATACGGTTGCGAAGATCTGCTGGAGAGCCAAACACGAACAGGTCGAATTTGGAGAAGAGACGTCTTCATGATACAAATGAAATTAAGGGGAAATATGCAAATGAAAGCAGGCACGATTTGCGTTCACAGAGGGATGGAAGTTCTACCGGTTTAGCTCGTGTCGATTCCACAGATGACAGTGCAACAGAGGAGATTGAAAGTGGGATCGAAATGGGGGATTCCAAGAGAGATGTACGCGGTGTTTATGATATCAGAGAGTCCACCGGTCCTGGAAGCACAAATAGGAAGCGACTTATTGCAGGGAAAGTGCCTATTACGTCTAAAACTAATGTCAGAGATCCTCTTGATATTTATGTATCTGAAGATGCTAGATCAGAAGTTTCAGCAGTATCGTCAAGGGTGCTCGAACATCAGGCTCGAGTACTTGGTAGAAACAGAGGCACGGAACGTGCCACGGAAATAGAAGCTAGGGAAATTGGTATGACTTCCAAAAACGAGGCTACCTCGTTTTCATCTATGTCGTCAGAATCCCCTGTGTTATCGTATGTAAGTGGACAAGATAGTAAAGAAATTAGTCGCGGTGTGCACATGGTTACTGATACAATGACGTCGAATTCAACTGCAAGTAAGAACACTAGCATTGATGATCGACCTGCAAAGCTGACTGATTTAGGAAAGGAAGATATAGATATCAGAAAAGATACAAGGCAGAGTGCTGAGCATCGTCGATTTATCACCGAACCTAAACGATTTACAACTATTTTAGAGAGCAGAATGGTGCCTAATATAGCAACTCCCTTTAAAGGCCCTTCTCCAACAAATAGAAACCTGCACCATTTATGGGAGAAATTTCAAAGAAACTTTTCACCAAGTGTTGCAGGAGGAAGAGGTGATGTGTTTGAGAAAATTGACGTTTTGCATGGCCTGCTACATGAGCAAAATGACAGATCAAAGTTAGTTCATACTGACGATGTCAGTCAGGAATCCAGACCAGTAAGGGGTTTTAAAGCTGTTACTTCAGAGGTGGATTTGTCCAATGAAAGACGGCCTGTTGACATGCGAGCTAGGTTTGCGCCAAGAAAAACAGTTTCTGAGTACCGTATTGCTTCGTCGAAGCAAGGTGAAAACTTGGGTTGTCCTAATTGTGGCAAGCGAACCGTAGCAACGAATTGCCCCACTCCAGTACCGTTTGATGTAGGAGGTGGGTCAAGAATGGAACAGCCTTTGCTTCTTCATACATGGACACAGACAACTCCTCGTAAAGATAGATCGATTGCTGAAAAATGGCCTAGTCACGGAAAATCGTTGAAGAGAAACGAAAGTTCGAGCGTTACTCAAACGGGAAGAGCTCAGGAAGGCTTGGAAAAGGTTCCAGTGAGACTTAAACCCAGCAATGAGGGAGATAAAGAAAACGATAGACATGTTATGAGTCCTCCAGCCAATAAACAATTAATGTCACAAAGAGACGGGACTTCTTCATGGAATGTTGTTTTCGACGAGAACGCAAGACGACAACAAACAACCAAACACGCACAGAAGCCTCCTACATACCCTATATCAAAGGCTGATCTACGACATCCAGTTGCTGCCAAGAAGAAGAAAGAATCTGTTTTCACTGCATGGTTCCAGTCAACGAGGTCTGATACTTCAACAAGTGGGACAGTTGTTCCTCTGTCAGACGTGCCACGATTGGCTGATACGTACAAAGAAAACAAAAATGCTCCGAAGATCCACGTTGAAAGCTTGAAAGCAAAGGAGACCGAGTAAGTTATGATTATTTGTATTTAGAATATTTTGTGACAACCGTACAGGATACGCCTTGAACTATCCACTTTTGACAAGCCAAGATGAAGGTTGACAATCCAATTTTCACTCATAGCAGTTTTCAATTTTCAGCCGATTTAGAAAATTGATGATTTGATGTTTAGTCAAAATCCTGACTAGACCTTAGTACCAAGTAGAAAACGAGATTCGAATAAGCGATTCTTCCTTCCAAATGATCTAAAATATAATTCATTTCAATTATTTAATCTTCAAATATTGACGATTCACCAGAGTGATGCATTGAACGACTCGTCCCGAACCTCAGATCTGGTCAAATAAAAAGGTCTATTCATTAAATCTCGAATATTTAGCGATTTATTGAACATTGTTGGCCTAGAAACATAATCATTATTTTGACTCAAGGTTAAATTATCAATCTTCAGGATCAGCCAATTGTCTCAGTTGACCTGGTATGTCAAAAGTAGATAATTGCTTTGGATGCACCCGGGATAGCTAAGACGGCCTTCTTGATTCAAACAGTAGTTTCCTGTTTCTTATAGAGCCTGGCTGTTTGCCAATGCTTAACCATAATTCATTCATTCAAAGGGAGACTCCTACAATAAGTCCAACAATCTTTCAAAGTCGTTATACTTCAATTCTTAATATCAAGACAGATGAAGTTATTAAATTGCAGACAAATGAGGACACCAGTTTATTACTTAGCCCACTAACGACTATCTCACGCGTTCTCGAAGGAGAAACATTCTGTAAACCGTAAAATACCGGGTGAGTCAGAAAAACGTGGGGCGTTTAACAAGCGATATTTTGATGAAAACTGTCAAAACTGGTTTTCTGAAGTTTTATATTTGCAGAAGAAGGATGAAATTAATTATAGAAATTTAGTTTGTTAAAGTCAGTCATTTCTTTCCATAAATATTTACGATTTGGTGGTACAGCTATTTTGGTGAAAATGTATCCTTTTTTTATAGAACTTTCTGCTTTCTAGCAATGATAATTAAATGAATAGTCCCCTAGGGATACAAATAAATAACAATAATTTGTCCTTTTGTGCTTTAACACAATGCATACCTTGATTCATTTTTTGGTAGAGAAACAGTGTGTTTGTCGTGATTTGAAAGTTCACACTTGCTTGAATACGAATCTAATTGAAGGCCTATTTTACAAATGTTGCGAAATACGATTTTACTAAAATCGCTCGTACTTATGGAACGGAAAGACCGATTAAAGAAATGAATTTGGAAGTAATAAAAACCTCGGTATAATTTTTGATCATTGGTGAAAGTTAGTCCAAGTAAAATCAATAGGCCACTTTCATCTGGAAGAGCAATTTTATGAAACGTGCTCAATTTGGTTTGATACTTTCAGAATTTAAAAAGTTGAAATTTTTACCAAAAATTCTTATTTTGATTATTTAACTTTAAACTCTAAACAAGTCTCGTAGGGCGTCCCTTGGTGACTAAGTTTCGTAAATATGTCTTCCCCTTCTATGTCAGCTTTCTACGCCTTCCTAAACACGAGGTCTCTACTTCAATACTTCACTATGACTCATGAGATTGCCGAACACAGCGCGTTAGCAAGTTAGGCCAAACCCAAAAACTCTGGTTTATAGGGATGGAAGCAAATTTGAACTTTTAAGATTAATATTTCAAAGGTATCTATGTTTAAGTTAATTAGCGGGGATGGCTCAATGGTAGCGCGCTTGACTACCAACCTGAGGGTTGGTGGTTCGAGTCCCCGCCCTGCCAAACCTGCTACGTAGAGTGAGGAGAGTCGCCAACTCTCTGTAATTCCAGGCTAAAGGAATCGCGAGGTGTGGTCACATCGAGAGAAAAGACCAGGACATTGCTTCGATAAGCTTAGCTTCTCAGTGTCCTAAAAACTACTTTCGGATGCGTAGCAATATAGAAAAAAAAGAAAAAAAATTTAATTATCGAGGATTATTTTAAAAATATTTCGAATTGATTTCGGCTGGATACTCAACGTTAGGCCTGATGAAATCTGGTGCCTTTTTGGGATATTGCTCAACTCACAAGACAGATCTAGAAAAAATTATTTATTCTTGCAATATCGAGTATAATTTTTTCTCTCTTTTTCTTGAGGACTGTCGTTCGTGTTGGACTTCAAGAGGCGTTTCAGTTTGCAAAGAGTGATTTCATACAGCGATCGAAAGAACGAATGGAGAATGTTAAAAATGCCAGACTCAATGCTAAAAGGAAGAAACATTTGAAAAACCTGAAGGAAAGGAAGCTAGAAGATGCTGTCGTAAAAAATGTACAAAAGGATGGCCAGCCAAAGGTGATAGGTTAGTATTGACCGAATGACTAAAACTTGTTTCTAATACTAAAGTCTATCTCAAAGTAGATGTCACATGGGATTTTGTGATAACGCAAAATTACTCATGCAAGACACTTTTATTGTTTTTATTCGCAGACATTTTAACGTTTTAGCGTAACATCTAATTTGAGACAAACTTTAGGTGCCTCGAGCAACGCTACTGAATTTGAAATATACAGCAACGGTATATGCACTTTTTCTAACAAAAAATTTCGTTACATAAGTAAAAGGCATAAATATTTTCTGTGAAATTTTTTCACGTCGAAGAAAGATTCAGTCACATTGGATTGTACACAAACGAAGTCTTTCGAAGCGGCTGGAAAATGGCCATAAACAGGTGATTAAGGCTTAAACCCTTTTTATCAATATGTTAGTTAAATAGATCGAATTCAAGCGGCAGATATTTAGAGTTATCCATCTTCTTTCGATCCATGCTCACATCTTCTCTTATTGATACAGACGTCATGACGTCACAGCCGCGTTTAATACACGACGCCATCTTTTTTGGGGGTAAATCTTCAGAACATTTCTGTAGGTTTCTATAGGAAATTTGCAAAAAGTTTCATAAAATTGCTCCTCTCTTCTACCTCGCGATAGTGAGTAGGGAAAGGATAGGTAGCAATTGTCAGTCAGACCTAAACCTATGAAATAAACACACGAACATGCTGTTTTTAAAAGCAAAACAAAAGTTTAGGCCAAGAAAGCTGTGAAAACTTGCCTTTGCGTCGATAATTTCGTAATTAGCACCACAAACTCCGTCGGCTGTCAGTTGCTCGTTGCTTCTTCAAAGTCAACCTTCCTTTCAGACATTCGCCTATCTATCTGCTAAATTTTTGAATGATTTGAACAGCTTCCAAGCTTTTTGAATTTATTTATTGCGATAAATAAACGAGACATTCTTAAAATCCCAGTGCAACGCTATACTTTGTAGTGGCTTCATTTACCCCAAGTCTGATTTTCGAGCGTGAATTGATCAAGTCACGTGACATGTCGTCTGTAATTAGCCCCTTTTTGGTGCAGCTTGAGATAGTAAGCCACTAAGATACCAAGGCATCCTGTGCGTTTTGGTGTATTGTCATTTGTGTTTTGACCAATCGGCCGTAGAATTTTTCACATCTTTGAAGAGAAGAATGTTCTATGATATATGATATTGGGTGCGTTTGATTGGTACAAATTGTGAAAACATTAAATTTGGTAGACTTGGAATTTGTGTTTGATTGACTCAAAGTGGTAGGTTTGGTAGGTTTGGAAGGTCTTCTAAACGTTCTGCTCGAAAAGGCAGAAGGTTTGGCAGACTTTGGAGCAATTCTCGTTTTCATTAGCAAACCCTAATGGTAAATCCGAAACCTACCGTTTCAAGATTTTTGTGTTTGATTGGGAAATATATCTCCGTCTCTGTGAAGTCTACTGTTTTCAGAATTTGGTAGGCTTGGAAATCAAACACGCCAATTGTTCTGTGAGAGAAAATTCTTTATGACTTAATCGTATTTTATGTCCATTTTCTAGCATTTTTAAATCAACAATGTTTTATAAATTCTAAATTGCCCACATTTCTTGTGCTCAGAAAAATATACGAAAAATCACAAAATGCTTCTACCGTTTCAGCTATCAACCAGTCAGTTCATTCAAATCCATCCAGTGTTCTTCGTTGATAAGAGCACCTAGTTCTAATTTGGCTTGTAGTTACTAACTGACTCTTACCTCGCTTTGTCTCCCTTGCAGAACATCTCTTCAACGCAAAGAAGCGTTCAATCAAAAGAAAAGAAATGTTTGAGCAAAATAAAAGGTTTGTTGTACCTTGTCGCAGCATTCTATGTGCGTTTTAATAAACGAACTTTTTCGGTGCCTCTGTGACCTCTTCGTCTCGTTTCTCCTTCGCAGAGGCATCGAAAAGTTCTTTCATTAACGAATTAGACTTGGAGCACGAAATAAACTTGGAGCTTGTCTCAAATTAAAGCTGGCGGGCTTTCAGTGACCTGTGTCACACGACTCATAGACTATCTTCTGTTTCCTGATTGGTTTATTTTAGTCTGTTTTGACGCAATATCATTAAGATAACGAGTTTAGTTTTGATGAGACATATTTAGATAAATTGATAACCAAAATCTTTTCCAGTTGGAGATCATCCTTTGGGCTCACCTAAGCCAGTGATCCAAGAAATTTATTTGTGGCTATTTGCAGACTGCATGAAAATTTTATGTCTGAGTTGGTTCAACGGACTAGACCAATAATTTAACTGTAAACTGAGGTCGCCAGCCGCGCCAAATTTTTGGCCCATAAATCAAAGCAGTTGCAAGGTGGCCTAGTGGTAGGGCCAGGTCGGAAACTCGGGCTACTCGGGTGACTCTGGCGAATATTTATCACTGCAAAAATGATGTTTGATAGTATTATTTAGACTTTCCTTGGCCATAGAAGTCACAAGTATCCTTTGCCATTCAATATAAAGCCCTTTCTAGATTTTGCCCGAGTCGCCCGAGTTTTCGTTCTGGCTCTATAAGAAAAACGAAAACTCGGGCAACTCGGGCAAAATGTAAAAGTACGATTAAACCAAAGCAATCAATTTACAACGTTAAATTCTAGCAAGAACAATTAGTAGATACTCTCACTTGCCAATTTCTACAGAGAATCCTAACTTTAACGGCAGGCCTGACTTTCACGCCAATGCAGAAAGAGTTGGCCTAAGTTTCCTGCCAACTGAAAGATGTATTTTATTAATGGCAGATGAGGCAGAAGAAATATTTGCAAATTCATATACAGGCCTTAGATATTGCAATTAATTTGAAGAAGAATGAATATTGCATCTCTTTACGTTTACCTGAGTCGCCCGAGTTTTCGTTCTGGCTCTATAAGAAAAACGAAAACTCGGGCGACACTGGCAAAATATAGAAGATTGATTAAAGTGGAGTACAACCCTTGAAATTCTTATATCATATCAAAAAGATTTGGCTCCTTTGGCCATGGCTTCATAAGTGGTTAATTATAGTCTTTGCCTTTTTTCTAGAATGTATCACAAGTTACCCGAAGTAGTAAAACGGCGTGAAGATGAGCAACGTAAAGCACAATATATGAAGAACCGAATTGTGATGAAGCAATATGACAAGGTTGGTTTGTCCATCTCTTTCCTCTTGAAGCTTTTTTTACAAGTAGTAACGAAATCTAAACACATATAACAGGGATGAAAATTTTACAAGTGTGAAAAGAGTCTTCTTTTGTACGAAACCAGAAAAGCGAAATCTTGAAGCATATAGTCTTTGCTAAACTTGAAAATAATCTTGCAAAATGTTATTGCCCCATTCAAATCAAATAAATCGCTCGAAGGGAACTTTTAGTAATTTGCCATGATCCCAGAGAGATCATTTTTGATATCATCATTACTTTCAGAATTACAGCGTTTTTTATATTTCTGCTAGTTTTGAAGTTGTGACGTCGTCAAATTGCTAAATCGGTGTGCCAACCAAAATTATTTTTTTCACCCGGCTCCAGGATTTTTTCCCGGAAAAATATAGCCAGTTCTAGAAAAATCAGGTACAAGTATACTCCAAAACGTAAAGATTAAACCGAGCAACATTGAAATAACAACCTGGATTAACAAAATACCCCCTTCTTACAACCGGCTTTAGAAAATTGCCTTTCTTTCGATACCCGGCGCTAGCAAAACAAGGCGAACATGATACCCTGAAAACGGCACAGCCCCGTCGGTCGATATACTACGTACCCTCTCCGGGCAAAGTTTTCTACCATTTAGAGCTACTCAAGATACGTCTCTGTTATTAGGATAATCAAACATGCATCATAAGGTCTGCGATAATGGAAGAAAACCATTCAAACACTTCAATTGTTTTATCCGCGGAAATTTTCACGTGACATCTAATTTGAGACAGACTTTAGTAGTTTACATCTGTTTTTCTTTTTTTTTCACCTCTATGTAATGGCCGCGGGGTAGTCACAGTTTGTTGCTCCCCGGGGTATCGTTCTAGGAGTATCGTATAGTATTTTGTAAGTAGTGTAGTTAGTAATATGTATTGTAACTTTTTATTGGATTATTATATAAAAAAACATGCATCAGGAATGTTAAGACACTCTTTATATTAATTAATTGATTGTTTCCTTGCACCAGCGGTTATCGCCAATGATCTTAATCATTAATTTGAATTTTTACGAATAGTGTTACTTTCCATGATTTTGTACAGCAAGTGATTTTTCATGCAGAGTTTGCTCATGTTTCAGAAACTACGGACTGTATTGTTGAAAAAGCAAAGAAGTTAGAGACCAAGTTGAAATTCAGAAATGAACAAAGACGAAAAATCTTGTAACTTTATGTTATTCAATTCGCGGTATGTCATTGTTTAAATGTTGTGGTGACCCTTTCACATAACTGAGTTATTGTGATGTTCCTATAATTGTTTACATATATATAATTGTTTGCATGAGTTAAAGAACATGCTACGATTGTCAGATTATATTTTTGCGAGAATTTTCAACACTTGTAAGTTAAAACTTTGCTATGTTAAAGACAAGCTAACTTCGATGTAAAAATTTAGTTGGTTCAAATCGGTCATATCTTTCCGTATCTAATGCCAATTATTTCTGAAAGAGATTTTAGCCAAATAGGGCCACGTGCGCAAAATTCAATTTTGATGACTTTCTGCTTCAGAAAAATGCAGTAGTACACAGTTAACAGTTAATCCAGAAAAAAGTGCATAGTCAATGCCCTTGAGACGAAAAGGATTATACAAAGTTGCCCCACTTACGCCTAAAATAGAAGGACATATTGTTTCACTATTTTAAAGGAATGGCAGTGCGTCTTTCGTTATTCTACAGTACATCTGAAATATGTCAAGGATTTGATCGCAATTTTGAGTCCTTTTCCATTTGGATGGAGTGGGGGCAAAAATGGGTCAAAGTGAAGAAAAACGGGTCACTGGGATTTGTGCTTCTAAAATTGAGGCTAAGTGTCGTTGGTTGTAAACATTCAACTTTATCAATGAATAGAACCACCTGTTTCCATGATAGAAACAGATTTTTCAACCAAAGCACATTAAATTACAGTCAAATCCATGAATTTGTCAATGACCCATTTGCCCACCCTTACCCGACTGTATTTGCTAGAAGTTCCTTTTAGAAAAGTACCGGGTGAGTCAGAAAAATGTTTAGACGTTTGAAAGCCTGTAGCTCTCAAACCATTTTCCAGATTCCTTTCAACTGATAATGCCTGTGTAGCTAACATACCAACTTGGGTACGAAAATTTAGTTTGTCAAAATCGGTCGTATCTTTCTCAAGTTACAAGCGATTTTACCAAAATGCTTCATTCCAGATTCCTGTTAAAACATGCCTAAATTCCTTGTTCAAATTTGCTCGCAATCCCGCCTCATGATAATAGAAAATAGACGCACAAAAAAGGCTGAATGACAGTCCCAAGTGTATATGATTATACAGTAGCCTTTTTATATGCCTTGTAAAATGTTTAAATATTTAATATTTAATGTTTAAAATGTTTAATGTTTTAATAGATTTTGATTTTGATAGCTGTTGGGCTAAGTTATTAACAAAATTGATAAGTATTTTAAGCCTGTTTTGATGGATAAAGAGATGAAACGTTTTTATAGAATTGCTTCTAATCTGAGAACGATGCGACCGATTTTGAGAAGCAAAATTTTTATATCTAAGACTACGTTCACACGATGCCGGCACATTTTGAAAACGGTGAAAAATGTGACGGTAGCAAAATTTTAGCTAGCATTCACACGATACCGGCACAATTTGAAAATGGTAGGAAATTTGACGGTACCAAACTTGTTGCGATCTCCCAAAGAATTTGATGCCAAAGAAGTGTACCTACACCTTAAGAATTGATCAGTGTCCTTTTGAAAGTTTCGAAAAATGTTCCGTTTTCATCGTTTTCGAGTGTTCACACGATGCGGTTTTCAAAATGTCCTGGTTAGAGTTCCGTTTTCAAAATCTACCGTTTTCAAAATCTGCCGGCAAAAAATGTGCCGTTTTCGTGTAAACGGGAGGCCTATCCGTCACATTTTTCACCGTTTTCAAATTGTGCCGGTATCGTGTGAACGCAGTCTAAGTTGATAAGGTAGCTACGCAAAGAATATCAGTTTATCGGAATCTAATAAATGGTTTGAAGCTACAGGCTTTCAAACTTCTAAACATTTTTCTGACTCACCCGGTAGAAAATCCTTTCTTCTATAGATTAAAGTAGGCAAGAGAGCTTCTTTTCAAACAGACACATTGGCAAACCCGCGACGCTTCTTTCCTCGCCTGGTGTTCGTTTCAGGGAGGAGAACTGGGTTTGGATTTCACTATAAGAAGAGGCTATTTATTTTTAATCATATCAAGACAAGAGAGCTGAAACGATACCCTGTTATGTTATGGCTTGCTTTTGTCTGGGATTTAGATACCCCCGGAGCCTCACAAAAACAATATTATGGAATATTTTGTTGTGTTTTTAAGCTATGTCTTTCCTTTGTCTGGGTTTTTAGATACCCCAGAGCTTCAATAGAATAATATTACGGTACACTTTGTCGTGATTTAAGAATATTTGTAGCAGACAGGAAGTTATCCTGCTGACCATATTCGAACGAAGTTTATTATCAGAAGAGTGAGATCAAGAGATTTCTTTTAATATCTCTTGGAATGGAGGCAGTAAAAGTCATAAATAACTGTCAGAGATTTGTTTTCTTTGACAAGAAGCTACACATTGGACAACAAGTTTGTTTGTTTACGCCTGCATTTATGTCAACACCCAACTCTTCTTTCATTATACAGGGTGTCCCAATAGAACGTATCCCACCTTTATTTGAGATTCTTCAGAAACTGTTAATAATTGAATTAATTTGAGGCATACATCTAAAAGCACAAGCTATCGGCGTTCCAATGATATGCAGTTTGAGTATATTAATTGAGTTATTAATGACTTAATTGACGTTTTAGTAAGTATGGCCTATTTCATATGCAGGAAAGTTGTAGGACATTTACACAGTTAAAAACCCATCTTTGTCAGAGCTTATTTTATCCTTTTTAATAGATGCATTTCAATGGAGTAAATTTGTATGCTTCCTACCAAGTGCTTCCAGGCGTAAAATTTTCATAAAATGTATTTTGTAAATGTTTATTGCAAAAAAGGTCTTGATTTTGGTCTTACAGCATGCTGCATCTGAAATCGGCAATGCTTACTAAAATATCAATTAATGATAAATAATTCCAGTAATGTATCCAAACTGCATATAATTGGGAATAAGATAGATTGTGCTTACAAGTGGTATGCATTACATCTATTCCAACCTTTTCATTCTTTTAAGTTTTCAGTTATAACTGGGTTGCATTTTTGGAACAGCCTGTAGAGGATCCAATAGAGCTTATGAAAAATACATTTGTGTACTTTGAACAAGAAAACACCAACCTTTTAACTTTTGTTTCGATTTTCAAATATAAAAGCTGATATTCTTTGCATACAAATCTTAAAAACGTTCATCAGATTTGTGGTTTACATAAAGTAGATTATTTTTGAATGGTTACGCAATTTGCGCAATTTATACCAATTAGGTTGGTAAAAACCGCTGGACGAAACATCAGATAACCTTTGTGATCTTTCTTATTTCAACATTTTCAACAATTCAATAAAAAAATACTGACAATCTTGAAAATCGATTTTGAGCGGTGTTTCACGTTGTGGAGACAGAGGCCTAAAGAAGAGATGTTAAGTGTTGCCTTCTTGCCGGTAACTTTCTAAGCAAAGGACATTTACTAATTTTATTTTCTTACTTATTAGTATCATTTATGGCTGGTTCAATTTTTCAAATGCTATGAAATTTCATCTTGCACTGGGAACGACCTTTGACTGTAAAGCCTGATTCGCATTGGTTGTAGAAATCAGGCTTTACAATCAAATGTCGTTCCCAGTGCAACATGAACTTTCATCGCATTTGAAAGCTTGGCGATGAGGAATGTGATGATAGCTCATCGCGCAGTGGAACCATCCTTTAAGCACTTGAGGTTGAGGGTAGGTAGGCAGAGGTAAATACGTCTGTCTATAAATAGAACAAAGAAAAACCCACGAGCAGTTTATCTTCTTAGCTCGTGCACATGCCATGCCAGTTTCAACAATTTCAATACATTTTTTCCTCTTGCTCATGCCCTCGTTCATGAGCACACCTCCTAACCCTGCCGATTACCTTTAAAATTTATGGCTAAACGTTACTTCATTGGCTAGTTTTTGCACGCGCCATAGGATGCGTGTATAATCATTTGTGTGAATAAATGTCAAACAAATAATATAATCTCACTTACTCGTGTCTTTTCTGCCCATTTTATTATTCGCCTTGTATTCACACCTCCTCCAGTCGCATGCTTTACACGGCTACAACAACAAGGAGGAGGGCCTAAATTGGGAGCTGTGAATACAAGGCGAATAATAAAATGGGCAGAAAAGACACGAGTAAGTGAGATTATATCATTTTTTAATATTTATTCACACGAATTATTATCCATGCATCCTATGGCGCGTGGTTTTTGATTAGATATAAGGTAACGAAATACATCAACCACAAAATAGGGGTTACCGTAAATCAATTAGCCATGAAATGGCTCAGCTGAAATCTTGTTATTTGTGAGTGTAAGTATTTTAAGGCCAGGCGAAAACAAAGCAAAGGTAAAAAGATAAGTGTAACAAACTCTCTACCCACTCTCCGCAAATATCGTTAACTCGCCAAAAGTTGAGTATATTTTTTAGGAATAAGAGTAGGACTTATTTGGCAAAGATAAAGGACGACTCCCGAAACATGAAGAAGCGCTGCTGTTTTGATTTGGTAAAATAAAGCTTGGTATGCGACGATATAGTTTGATATTCTACAGCAAAATCGCTGCGAGTTTCTGAATTCTGATTAGGTATGTATCTAGACTTCTTGGATGATCAGGACCAGACTGATTATTTTCGTCGTAGCTATCACTCCTACTACCTTAATAGAGGAAAACGGTACAATGTTCAAGTAAACAATAGTTTATTAAGTTCTTTAAAGACAAATGACGGAGATATGAGGCGACTTAAATCAGGGGCCTGGGCAATCCAAATATAGCCTATTGTATTCCATTGTATTTGATGACCTCGAGAGATTATCAAATGTACTGGACAATGAAGGCACTCAGACATCTTTTGTTCTATTTTTAAACTAGGCGCTATATATCCGTC
Organism: Aurelia aurita; assembly: GCA_004194415.1. Classification (NCBI taxonomy): domain Eukaryota; kingdom Metazoa; phylum Cnidaria; class Scyphozoa; order Semaeostomeae; family Ulmaridae; genus Aurelia; species Aurelia aurita. Next base: position 1,172,070 of record REGM01000070.1, read on the forward strand.
ATTTGTCTTTAATATGGCGGTAAGCAGAAATCCATAGCTTTTCTGGTTCACGATTTAGCAATTTAATGACGTCACAACCGGAAAACTGTTTGAAATAAACATAGCAGACGCTGAAATTCTGAAAATAATCAAGATATCAAAAATTTCCAATGAAAATTTATAGCAAAGTACCTGAAGTTCCTTTCAAGCCATTAAATCAAACGAAAGATAAATTAACCAATCGTGCAATGTTTTTAAAAGATTTGACGCCCATGCTAGCATTGCGTCAAATAGGAGTTGTCCTATATCCCTCCCATGACCACAGAATTCTCAAATGCAGATGGTTATAACAAGCTTGTATTAAATAACATTTAAGATTGACATGTCGCTTTGTTGAGCTCTAATGTGTGGTTCTAGCATCATCATCATCATCATCATCATCATACAGACTTGCTACACTACATACAGGAGCGTCGTCTACTGTCTACTGAACTAAAAACAAACTATTTATTTAACAAAACATGAATACAGAAAGAATTACCTCAAAAACTACAACTAGAACTATAATTAAGAACAACTAACAAGAAAACTAAAGCTATACGGTGGCTACTAATTACGGTGAGATTCTATGGCTTTACTGCAGGGATATTAGGGCGTAGCAAGCATTATGTGATTTATGTTACCTCCATTGTATCCTTTGTTGACCCCTGAGCTGCAGCGGTTGTTTTGACATTGATACTATGTTGCATAAAATCGTGTTATTTAAATTGAATTACGTCTGGAAAAAACCGCACTTGTTGATATCCTGTGCCACTGAACGTAGGTAAGAATACCTATCAGAGTGAGAAGTCGAGATTCATTTAAAAAAGAACACAGATCTTGGCAGTTGATTTTTGCAAGAGTGAATCGTCTCACCAAGAGTGGTAAGATATCTTTGAATTTACTCATCATTCGTAGCAAAGTAGATCACATGGTACACGTAATTTTTTAAATAAGAAACTCTTTATAAGAAAATCAACTTATAAAAAGCAAGGGAGCAGTAGCATTTAGAGAGTGTTTAATGCTAGTGTTATATGGTGCAATTTTTCTAGCAGCTTGTTGCACAGCCTGAATCATTGCAAGTTGCAGAAATCATTTCAGCGTGTAGCACCCCGATCAAAAACTCCGTGCAATTTCCTCAATCGCCATTGTGAGACAAGTTGCCGAGGAAAATTACACCGTATACCACTAGCTTTAATAAGGGGTTGCTATTTCAATTTACGGCATATTTAGAAGTTGTTCATTCCACCGGTGCTCGAGAAGTAGGCGCTTCCTCAGAGAGCGAATGTGAACAAAGTTGGTCTTCATTGTAGCCAGATACAATGCACAAAAGTGTATCAATTTTTATATTTTTACAACCACCTTAATACCATCTTTAAACAATCTTCATGAGTCTTTTTCGTACCCCTGTTGATTATTTCTTTCTGGCTGTCGTTGCCAGGTGATTTCTGTGCGAAATACGGCAGCTCCGATTAACCAATCACTAGGTCGAGGACAAGTTTCAACCGAGCGACAGAGAACAAATTTCAGCCGTCTGTGAGCCATAGCCAAACAGTTATCGACAAATGTATCAATTTCTGTTGTCTCAGCCATTTCAATATCTTCTTCAATCCACGCTGTTGTTCTTAAATGATACGTGTATGACGTGTATTGAATGAAAAATATCAATATTGAAAATTTGTAAGAGAGATAGAGAGAGAGACTGTTTTTCTTGATGACATGACGGTACTTCTGAATTCTGATTACGTAACATACGCTAGAGCAGATGGGGAACGATTTTAATATACAATTTATGTACTCGTTTACTTGTTCATTTATTGATTCATTCATTCATTCATTCATTCATTCATTCATTCATTCATTCATTCATTCATTCATTCATTCATAATTGAGCAAAGTCGTCAACGTAAGCAAAATTTCCCAACATTACACCTTGCTGTGCCCATCTCAGTTCTGATCCCGATCATTCATTCATTCATTTGTTAATTTGTTCATACATTTATTCATCCATTCGTTTACTTCTTCATTCATTGATTTATCCATGCATTTATTCGTTTATCCGTTCTTTATACACCCATTAATTTGTTCAGTCATTCATTCGTTTTTTCAGTTATTCATTAATTTATTTGTGAGTTTATACATTTATTTATTTATTTATTTATTTATTTATTTATTTATTTATTTATTTATTTATTTATTTATTTATTTATTTATTTATTTATTTATTTATTTATTTATTTATTNTCATAATTGAGCAAAGTCGTCAACGTAAGCAAAATTTCCCAACATTACACCTTGCTGTGCCCATCTCAGTTCTGATCCCGATCATTCATTCATTCATTTGTTAATTTGTTCATACATTTATTCATCCATTCGTTTACTTCTTCATTCATTGATTTATCCATGCATTTATTCGTTTATCCGTTCTTTATACACCCATTAATTTGTTCAGTCATTCATTCGTTTTTTCAGTTATTCATTAATTTATTTGTGAGTTTATACATTTATTTATTTATTTATTTATTTATTTATTTATTTATTTATTTATTTATTTATTTATTTATTTATTTATTTATTCGTTACTTGTTCATTTATTCATTCATTCATTTATCTATTTATTTATTTATTTATCTATTTATTTATTGACTGAGTGCCTCATTCATTTGTTCATTATTCATCTCAATAACTTGGCGGAAAGTAATGTTTTAGTCTCTTTGATATTTTAATATTTTTGGCTGTTGCTGTTGAGCAACTTCAAGATGACCGAATTTGATCCACTGTCACTCCAATAGAAACCAAATCCTTTCGTGATTTTACATATTTGAGATATCGCATGCCAGAATTCAGTTAGAGTGAAAAATGTAGTTAAAAGTGAAGATTGCATTATTTTAAGCCATTCTAGTGAAAGCTATTCTCCTACGCAGCACGCAAGGAAAAAGTTGCACATGTAAGATCGTGTACCAAAAGTCTTTTTATCCTTCTATACTGCTCAGCGATCCACTCCAAACTGCTGTATTTGTTCGATTTCAGCATGGATCTGGTGGTACCATCGTTATTGGCTCAATTAGCCTCGAACAATGAAAGTCTTTGAACATACTATTTGATGCTAAATTTGCGTCGTGGGCTAGAGTTTAATCGTGTATACCAGGGAGATTAAGTGTATACATAGACATATCAAGTTTTGATCTTTGATCCAACCTTTTCAAGATAGAACAAAAAGCTATTTCTTCTACTCAAAGATAGTGGTTTTTCCATCTGTCAATAATTCTTTAACTAACAAAAAATAGCTAACGTTTTATTTCTTTTTAAAAGACCGTTAATATGATTTGAGAAAGATTTCACTTCAAAGAGACATTCAACATAAGATACTACCTGTCATTTGTCATCGAGGTTGTTTTTATGGATACAAGAATACGAAATTGTTCCACTTTAATCTTAATATCATCTGATATGTTCCACTAAAGCGTAGTATGTTATGATTTAGGATAGATATAGACGATCGTTGTCAAGTCAAACCTTAGAATCTTGGATTTAAATGGGACAGTACTGCCTGGAATTTCAAAGCGTTGGTTTGGTGGTTCTTTCTGGATAAAGACAGCATTGTTTATGTAAGTAAAGGGACTCCACGTAGCATGCTTTCTCTATGCTATCTCTCTATTAGTAATGATAAAAGTCAAGCAAACTGTTTGTTCAAAGTTTGTTCGGTGCATGTTGATTGTTGATGTTAGATCTTAAATCCAACTTTCTAACCACATCACGCAACGACACACGAATTCTGTGACGAAAACGTCTTTAGGAATGCTGTTGAACTGAAATGTTCTGAATCTTGTTACCGATAAATTATCTGTATTTACTCTGTGCAGCTACTATACTGTAGTATCTTCATGAAATATGGCATTTCTTCTGTAGCAAGCCAAGTAAACTAATATAACAGGAGACTTAAGTAGGTTCTCCTTTTAGAGCCAGAGACCTTCAGAAAAGCACCAAACCAGAGAATAAGAGCTGGGGGCACAAGGGATGCAGCCCGGATGCAGCCTCCAATGTATTCCAAATTGCTTACAAAATGCTCTCTTCTGAGGCGAGAGGAACCCTTTCATTCGTTTTTATATATTTTTGTATGTACACCTTCTGGCCTAAAAGGCGCCCTACTACGAGCAGTAACACTCAGCACATGCACATACGGGGAGGTAAGTCTGATATTTTTGGGTTATAATATTGCCGAAAGTGATATTTTTAGGTCCAAATAAACTGCAATTATGGCCATGATATTTTTTGGTATCAAATATAGATATATCTGATATTTTTGGGTTCTTTAAAGGCAATCCTGATCTCAATTTGCATTGTTTCAGGATATTTTATGTTCGCTTACAGGCATCAACTATAAAATGAGCTGATATTTTTGGGTTGCAATGAAGATGAACTGATATTTTTGGGTTGCCCGAAAATATCTCGGACTGACCTGACCTGACCTGAAAATATATGTGAATGTGCTGAGTGTCCCCCCTGGGGGTCAGAGGTATCCTAGGGATGAGAGCTGAAAACTAAACAGTATGCTCTCTGCATATTGTGTTAATTGTTCAAACTGGGGCTGGGATTTTTTAACTTGGACTGGAAATACCAACGACAAAAGCAGAATAGGAATTCTGATTACCGACTGTTTGTCTACGAAAAGTAATTTGGATTCTCTGCAAAATGTGAATATGCGTAGGAGGCAGGGGGCTAAGGGGGCTACAGCCCCCAACGTTGGAAAATGTACAAACATCTGCCAAATTCTGGCAAAAAAATCCACCTTAAATTGAACAAAATGTTCGTCAACAATGGACTTTTTATCGGGCAGCCCCCTAGATTTTATCTTCCCGTACGCTTATGAAAATGTGACTGTGGAAGTGGGATGAAGGGGCCCCTTCAGGACCTAAGTTTTAGCAACATGTAAGTCACGTTTTAGTGGAATGGCTAAATTAGATATGAAAGAATATTTCACTAACATTTTGCTGACATAATCGGCGATTTTGCTTCAAAGCTATTTCTGAAAAACCTTGGAAATGTTCTGACTTTTTTATGACTTTCACATTCAAATCAGCTCAAAGCGTTCTCGTATGCTAGTTTCTTGGAAAAGCGGTTTCCTATCGCAAACGATAAACATTGGGATAAAGTGGATAAAGTACATTTCATCTGGCTTTCTATCCATTCAAGCGAATAGAAATGAGTTCTTTGGCGTGTTTGTTAATTGGTTTTAAATTTAAACAGTCTGGGAAATAAATAGATTGGAACTTTAAGACTGAATTAATAATGTTAAAGGCTCCGTTCAACCAGCAGCCTTTGCTTGTTGATTTATATTGAGGCAGCCCTTTTTGTAGCCTGATAACCAGACCCGCTACCCTTTTTGTAGATAACAGAAATTTTGATTTTCATAAAACAGAGCACACAAAGGACCATGTTTGGGCAAGAGCCTTGAAAAACTAATATAATTCTGGCTATGAAATCTGTGGATCAGGCTCTTCCGAGCTGTGTTAGCGCGGTGTTTCGATAATGTTCTCATTTTCGAGTAAAAAGAACGAGTACCAATGATGGTATTACAGTCACGAAGCTAGCCATGGTGCTAAAGCTATGGTTCCTTTCCTTTCGAGCCAAAGTCAATTAGATTTCGTGTCTTTTCTGCTGAGACGATTCTCAAAGTAGAAATTCTACAGATTCCTAGCTCAGCTTCCCATTTCAAAATGAAACAAATCAATTCTACGTTCATGGTCTCGGGGGAGGGGGTACCTTGACCTTTCATAAGAACGTGTAATTTTGCCTGAGAAAATGGTACCCATATTTCCCGAAAATTTTGAAAATTTTATGGTCACAATTCCGTAGGCTGGATGCAAATGTCGGCCATAATTCCCAAAAATATGAAAAGCATCCTGTACATCTTGCAACTTTGCTAAATTTCTCCAACACAGCACCCATAATTCCACAACGTTTTTAGAACAAGTACCCCTAGAAAAAAAAGTTCATGGTGAAACATAACGAAAATGAAACGAATGTTATATTTAGATTGACCTATGGATTGACCCAGTCCACCTCAAGATTACACTCACGACATTATTCTTCAAAATTTTTAGTCTGCCTTCTTTGAATACTCAATTCAACGTTCAATACTGATATTTATGTAGTGAATCTACTGTGGTCTGTCCACCTAAGTGTTCAGAAGTCTGGGAACGAAAGTAGTCTGGGCCCGAGTTATTTCGCGCCAAAAGTTGAAGACATCCACATTCCATGGAGATATCACGAACGCAAGCAAGAAAGGAGCTTCGAATTGGATGTTCTTGGCTTTTCTTTTGCTTTTCGAGACAACACAGCATCGATAAGCGGCCTAAAATGATGAGTCAAAATGGGAAAGTAGGATGAAGGCGAGGCAAGGCAACTTAGGCCCATTGCCTTGTGAAGTTTTATGCAATGCAACCAACCACTTCACATCAGGTGATGATGACAAGCCAAAATTCTAATCGCTGTAGTCTCTGAAAGCAAGGCTACACGAACGAAGCCACGGGACGAGCAAGCAAGGGGTTGTAAACACTGTTAAACACAAGTTCTCACCAAGAACACAATGTTTCTAATTTACAAAAAAAGAAGACAAGCGCAGCAGTGCAGACAAAAAACTGTTCAAAAGTGGAGTGGGGAAGTAAAGATATAGCGAAGGCGCAAAAGGTATATTCCCAAGCCAAATATACTAACAAAGACACAAAAAATACAATTAAATCATCACCAACAAAAAAGGATTTATAGCCAAGGTAGGCAACCTTTAAATTTAGGCTGTGAATATGGTTCAGACAAAAGTCATTTTCAGAATCTCAACCTTGTCCCCTCCCCAGGACCTTTTGTCATCTTGGGACGGAGACAAAAATGAATATTTTCGTCTCCATCCCAATATGACAAAAGGCCCTGGGGATGAGGTTGTCAGAATACGACATCTAACCTAATCCTACAAACTAACCCCAACCCTTCTAAAACCCTAACCCTACAAACGAACTGTCACCTCAAATCAAAATCCTATAACCCCAAAAACTAACCCTAATTGTTTGCATAATTTTCAGATCTCTTAGGTTGTTTCTTTGCCGCAACAATACTCCCAAGGGAGGCGGATAGCTATTATCCCAAAAAAATGTTGGAACAATAACCATGGCGTTAAATTTATTTTTCATATAATAGAAAGGCGCCCTGAAGGTTGCAGAATAATGCCTCAAATAATGTCAAATACAAAAGGTAGCCTGAAGGTTGCAGGATTGCTTACGTCTAGAAACATCATTCTGCTCTTTTCCTTCACAAACCCAACTGCCCTGCTGTGAAGGTTAGGCCCTAAAATTGATATTTGAGTTTTGGCCTGAAAAATTTGTGAGACAAACTTGCTGAAAACCAACTCGTCCTGCTAATTCCTTTGAAAAGATGAACTGATGAAAGCTCACTGCTTACTTATCTTCAATTACAGTTTGAACGAATCTCAATTTAAGCACAAAGTATGGCACTTTGTACAGAGCAAAGACATCTACTTTTGCTGAATTTCTAAATGCCATGGGTTATACCACTCTTCCCTCCAAACCTCTCCTCAGAATGATGTTTTAAGTGTATAAATCAAATGCTGACCCTTCTATTATCAAGTGTGGGTCACTATCTAAATAAATTTAATAGAGATAAAAATTAAACTAAAGTTATAGATTAAAAATTTGAAAAGCTGCATTGGTTTTTGTGGTTTTGAATGGTCCTACATAATCTATGTAGTGTTTTGTTGAGCAGGAGAAGTAGTAGAATTTAACATTGAGGTTTCTATTTTGTGGTCATTTGTTAAATTCTCACATGGTAGAATATTGATTTCTTTGTTTTACCATTCAGTAAATCAGATGTTCAAAGAGAAGGGACAGAGCTGGGCCAAAGTTGTCATATTGATAAAATGAGACAACTAAAGAATACCTCCTAAAACAATAACACTACAAATACTAAGACAGTTACAAATAACACTACTTTAACAATGAAACTAACTAGATATATACTGATACATAATATGAATGAATATGAAATATCCCCCCCCCCATTAGGTGTAAAACCAGAAGCTCAAGAAAGGAAGGGTGGGAAATTAGCAAAACCTGCTGCTTACTGCAGCTGAAACTCCAGAACTGAGTAGGTAAAAAAGCATGCATGAACTTAAGTACAATCTTTTGGACAAACCAAATAAGGGCAAAACACAATAGCATAATGCACAAGTCAAATCGATACCTGGCCATCCCCCTCCCTGGGACACCCCCGGGCATTTGATTTTTTTTCATTCTTGGTGGTCAAATTCCCCGCCCTTGGCTAGCGAACTCCCATCAAATGCCCCGGTCTTGCAGCCTTAAAATATAGATTTGGCCATATAATGGCCCAATAAGGTTTAAAACGCTCTGATATTTGGTTCAAATTCCCCGCCCCTGGGATCGTATACATGGTCAAATGCCCGGGGGTGGCCCGGGGGGGGGGGGATGGCCAGGTATCGATTTGACTCGTGCATAACTGGGGACAAGTGAATGAAACATCTGTCAACTGATATGGGTGAATAGAACAAGGAACAATGAACAAGACACTCCTGTTATTTGAACACCTCGTATATGAAATTCCATGCATAGCACAGGAAATTAGCAATTACCATGATATGAGGGTAAAGGTCAATGAGGCATTCCAAAACTTACATAATAAACAATAGCAGGGCAACTTAGGTCCATCTCTAATCTCCCTGATTTAAACTCATATTAATGCATTCTGCCTCAATTTCCACAAAAAAACTCAAAATAATTATCATATGACAATTACATACATACATACATACATCATATATTTGTTAAAGCAGGTTAGCTAAGGTGGCAGCATAAATGCTGATGTGGACCTGCTGCAATACAAATTTAATTACCTTATAGTTAAAACAAAAAAAAAGCATAGCAATCCTAAAAAATACATATTAAAGATTATAAGAAATTAATAAAGAAAAAGGTATTAAAAACTTTAAAAGTATAAATAATCCTCGGATTTAGAACTTATTTGCGAAGCTTCTTTATTAAAACTAACTGATAATAATAATACCTTTTTTAATGTTAGTTTTACAATAGTGTGGACACTAATAAACACTAACATGAAGCAATTTTAGAGATTGCATTATGGAACTTATTGACTGCAAGCGTTGCAGGCGCATTGGTTATCAAAATACCAATCTTTTATGAGAATTTTGAATTGATTTGCATTTTTGGATGACTTTATCTCATTTGGAAGAGAATTCCAAATCTTTGGACCCAAAAAGCTAATAGATTTTATACCATAATTAATAGATTTTATACCATAATGATTTGATAGTATTGTTTTCTTGTTGTCTTTTAATTTTCTCTTGAATAAACTTAAATTTCTTATTGCACGGGTTTCTGGTTTTAGGTTGTTCCATAATAACGGTCCTCTATAACTGAAAGATGTCCTTCCTTTTTCTGATTTTGCTCTCGGTATTACCAGAGAGTCATTTTTCGCATATCTGTTCACATTCTTGGTCACATATGACTTAATTTCTTGGCGATCGTCNGTATTACCAGAGCGTCATTTTTCGCATATCTGTTCACATTCTTGGTCACATATGACTTAATTTCTTGGCGATCGTCTCCATGATATGACTTATGCACTAAAGTTAGAAGCTTCCTTTTGTAAATGTAATCCAGAGGGTCCCAAGATACAGTAGCAAGCACGTTTTCATTACTTAAGTTTCTTGGCAAGTTGTGAATCAGTCTAGCAGCTCGCACATGGGTTTTCTCAATTTCAGTCATCAGTGCTGGTGAAGACGTTCGCCATACTGCCATTCCATAAGTGACTGATGATATGAGTGTCCTAAAATATATTTCCTCTTTGACCTTTACAGGTAAGTAAGACATCCTTCTTAATTGACTGACCTTTGCTTTGTATAATTTTGATAATTTACTTATATGAAGATTCGATTTCAAGTGGTTATCTATCGTTATTCCCAAACATTTTGAACTCTGAACATAATCAATAATAATCAACAATTCTGAGGCCTTGGCTAATAACATAAGATTTTAGTCTTTTAATGGGCTTTAATTTGATACAGTTTGTAAAAAATGCCTAACCAGTATTATTATTTTATTATTATTTTATTATTATTTCAAATGTTTAAGGAGGGTAAGACCTTCAGCAATGCCGATTTTAAAGGGGCCCTCCACTACAAAAATTTACAAAATTTAAATATAGCTACATTGTAAAAAAACTAAATTAACCTAATTACAGTTCAATACATACTATTAAAAACCCTGTAATCTAAAATTAATATTTACAATAAAGTAAAGTCCAAATGGCAAACACCTATATACATCTAAACAATACATTGCTTGAAGCTGTACAGGGAGGATGCCTGCTTACACTGAGCTGAGAGGCCATTCCATGACTTGCCACCTCTAAAAGAGAAACATTTCTGCCCGTTTTTGGAGTTTTTCTTTGGTAACCTTAGGTCAGTTGCTGTATTTCTAAGATTCCTAGAGGTCAGCTGGAATGTTTTTGTGAAAAGATTACACTATTGTTCTATCATCTTCTGTTACACATGTTTTGTAGTAGCCTGCATGTAGCCTCAACAGTCCTCGGCAAATGAGGCTGGTCGCAGGCTGACCAGCAGATGTTTTAATATATAGAATTTCAAAACCATTTATTATCTTTTCACAAATTATTTTAAAATAGTTAAATTTTCAAGAAAATTAAGAAGATCATGACAAAATTTGATCAGTAAAATTTGTGAAATTCTTTTAAAAACAAACTAATTCTTGATCTTAGTTTCTTGATCCTTGTTAGTGTGAAGAAATTTTGAAAATGTCCTAAATGAAGCTGTTAGTTGAAAAGTTGTATTGTTTTTAACTCCAAAGGGGTAGCTTCCACAGCTCCCCCTATGACTCAGTTGAACCTCAATAACTTGAACTCTCAAGGCAGATAGATATTTGTTTGAGTTAATGAGTTGTTCAAGATATCTGTAGCTCTCCCATGCTTGAGCTAAGTAAGGGGAAATATAAAATTGATTAGAGTACATCAACGAAGTTAAAGCAGTTTAGCTTGGGGGACTGAGGCATTCTCAAATGTAGAATATTATATTTGATGTTCTCAATTGATGAAAGGAAAAAACATCAGTAGTGTGTGTCTTTCTTTTGTTCTATGTTTACGCTAGATTGCTATATCTCTGTTTATTTACTTTAAAATATTGAGTAGTTCCAGATAACCATATTTGAGTTGTCCAGACTGTATTTTCTTGATAATGAGTCAAATATCCAAGTTTGCTTTGTTGGTTTATCTTAACTTCCTAGAGATTTTTGCTCCTACTTAAGTATGTAGTCTCTTTCCAGACTTTATTTAACCACGAAAAGCAGGCTGACTTCGTGTGCTATTCAATCTAATAAGCATGCAAATACTAGCAACCATGTTTTTACTCTATAACAGATATCCTGGGAGTCATGCCAGCCCATCATTCAACTTTGTATGTCAATTGTCAGGGATCTAGATTTCCACTCTTATATTTCTTGTGTTCCAGAATCAATCTCGTTACCCTTTACCTAGTACTGAATACTCAGAATTCCACATGATGTGTTCGTTTGAGTCAAGGAAACGCAAAAAGAGATAATATTTTGCAGGACATCCAAGATTATTGGCTGCTAAAGCTTTGCTTTTATGAGAAAATGATTATGACTTGTTTTTGACCTTAGTATGACCCCTATACAGATATTCAATGAAACTGTTTTGCAATAAAATAAAAATTGTGAGTATGAGACAGACCCTTTTGCGCCAATCCTAGAAAATCTTTAAACTGCGGGGTTATCATATCGTATATTTCTTGGTTCCAGAGTCCATTCCTTTTTCTGACGCACAGTAATAAAAGCCAGACCAAACCAGCATAGGAACCAAATCTTGATTGAATGACTAATTAGACATGCTTCAAAGAATAGGGCCAATCACATTGCGTAATTACTACAACATGCACAAACTTAGCCCTATTTTACCTATGTTTTCTATCCTTCGTGATAGCATTTTCTGCTGCGGGGATAGATTTTCGACATATATTTTTAACAAACATGTTTCACACAGTCTGTGTCCCAAATCGTACTGAAGATTTGGAAGAAGTACGAAATATCTAGAAGAACATCAACCCTCTCCTTTCTATCCACACAATTCTTGATCAAATATGAGTTCATTTTTTGGAACATTTGTTAGATTCGAAAACTAGATTGTCTTCCACTCCCACACTTTGGAAATATCAGATACCAGTTGCATTATGTAGAGTGCTATATTGGCCAGATTCTCCTTTGGTCCAGAATCTAATACGTTTTGAAGCCGTTTTCATATCACTTAAAATTTGTCCAAGCGCAAAATGGTCCAACATTTATACTCTGAAAAAAGAATTTCAATCACAGGAGGCAGTATTCAATTTTATACGATGGCTTTGAGGACCCCCACGAAAAGCACCTCTTGGTGATTGGGGCATCCTCTATAAAGATTATTGTCAAATCAAATCAGAAGCTTTTCATACTAGAACCTCCCTCGCAAGTAGCTTATATCTGCTGGTTAACGAATGCGTGTCTGAATGCGGTTTTACTCATTCTTGGGTTTTGTCTCGAGTAGACTTGGGTTGGCTAGGGGAGACTTGGGTTGTCACGGGAAATTGCAAAACCAGGGAACAGCCAAATTCCCAAATGCTGAAATGGCCCACTATTCATCGTAATAACCATCTAAATCTCTAAATAAACTTCATATCAGTATAATAAATTTTCATTTTACCTAAGATGCTGATGGAGGCTTGTGAGCTTCCTGATCTTGACGTGTAACCACCCGTGAAGTGGCGGTGAAATTGTGGTTTTAGCGCCAAAAGTGCTGGGATCGCAGAAGTAGAGAAGACCCAACCTCGTCCCCAGGATCTTTTGTCATATTGGGACGGAGACGACTCCGTCCCAATATGACAAAAGGCCCTGGGGACGAGGTTGGATAAGACCTAATCGAGTCTGCGACCCCTTGTCATGACACTGAAGTGGCTTGGGGCTCGAACTGGCCTCGAACCCTGTTCGCGTGACTGTTCTGGCTGCAAAGTCAGAGGATTACACCACTGTGCCACAACTCCACAACCCCTTACATGCCCCTGCCAACAGCTATTAGCTACTGCAGCAAGGCCGTACACAGCATAGGGGCAGCAGGGGCAGTTGCCCCCCTAAAAATTCCAAGGAAACAATAAAATGGACTGTAATTTTGACCTGATTAGAGGACATATTCCTTCTTTGCCCCCTAGATATTTTGAGTTGTGTACGGCCATGTGCTGCAGACGTGTATGTTGATGTTGAAGTGGGAATACTCCAGACTCATTACCGGAGCCCCGATGTTTCACTTTATTTTCTTGATCATTCTGATAAAACTTCACCTCAACTAGGGAGGGCCCTCAAATCTCGGACGTAATTTCGAAATCGTCAAATTTGATTTGTTCGAAGATTTATTGGAAAGATTTGATTAATTCAAAGATTCGAACAAACGTTCTGCTCAACGATTTGATGGTTACCGACTCCATAGTAACAAATTGAAATGTTACGCTGTGATTGGTGCTCGAGATTTCCCGGGCATTCTTTCGAAATTAGATGCAAGATTTTAGTTGTAATGTCATTTGAAGTGAAGTGCTATGAGAATTATTATGAAAATGAAGCGAACATAGGAGTCCAGTAGTAAGTCTAGAAGTACTCCATGTTTCAATAGATTTATTTCAGGGATTGCTTGAATGAAATTTGCTTGAATGATCGATTGATTAGTTGAATGCGTATGGAACCAAGCCAATTGATTGTTGGTTGATTGAAAGGAAACGTTATGAATTGAACATTTCCAAAAGGAGGTTTCCCATTGTTACATCAGGGTGCTGCTCTATATCCGTAACTGACCTTGCGTGGTGGCCTGGTCACTAAACCTTCTAGATATCTGTCATTTTAAATCATCTCCCGCAGACAGCATATCTCTTCTTTAGTTGAAGGATAAAGTAAAGAGGACACCATCTGTGAGGATAGTAAAAGGTTATTTTTTGATCACAGGATCCACGGCGAGACGCTGCTCGAATTCCTTCGCATATTTTGTGAATGGAATTAACCATCATTTCCGCAGTGAAATCATCATCATCTCGTCTATGCTTTTTATTTACTGGCGAATCTCTACGTTTCTCCAGGAAATTGCAGACACTGGTTGGAACCTGAGTTAATGGAGACGAACGCAAAATGACGGTTTGTAAAACAGTGTGCACCTTCTTGGCATTCATCGCTCTTTGCTTTATCACAGGTATGTTCGAAATATTTTTGATACCTCGATGGATATGGGTATACAGTTGAGCTCGATAACTCGAACGCTGTTATCTCGATCTACTCGATATCTTGAACAGGTTAATTAATAACAATAATAATAACAATATTAATAATGCCTTTTTATTGCAAGCACTAATACATACTAACAGGGGCGTTGCGAGCCCTGAAAATGTCTCGAAACAACTAGAGGTTTTATCACCCTTTCGAAAAAGTGTTCGAGATTTTTTGAAAACAACAGGATTTTCGGGGGATTTTTCTTCAAAACAAAAGGACTTTTAGTTACGGTGTACGTGATTTTTATGGAGTGATTCGCTCCTCGTCGAACAACTTCTTACCTCGAAAAAACTTCTGTCCCATTTGCCTTTAGGATTCGAATTATCGAGGTTCAACTTTATATGTTTATATTGTATCTTAGAAAAACTGGGAATGCTTTTACAATTTAAAGCAGTCAGAATTACTGGAGCGGTACATACTGCTGAATCCTGGTAGAACGAACCCTGAAGGGAACCAAGAATTTCTTTATCTAGTGAGTTCGTTAAACTGAGAGAATTTCTAACGAATTTGCTATTCAAAAGACCAGAGAATCAACTTTTGTGTTGGGAAATTCGTTATATCGGGGGTTCTTTACTCCCGCATTCAATCAACATAAATAAAAACTGCATTTTATGTTCTTCGTTTTAACACATTCGAACCTTTAATTAATGCTAATGGGCTTCTTAACGATTAATTAAAGAACGAAAATGGATGAATCTCGTGGATTTAAAATTTCAGCTTGAATAAGGACATTTACCAGGGATCATGCGATATGCAGTTTATGCACTACTCTATTTCAGGGACCGCGCAGCTATTGGGCTTGGGCTAGCATTTGGAGAAAAACCCCGCCCCTTTTTTCAATAATAATATAGAGATTATTGTTTGGTGGAGGCGAAGAGAAATATTTCAATAACATTCTAAAGAAAACTACAAGTATGAAGTCAGAAGAACCTGTCATCCGTCACAGGACTGCTTTTCTTTGGATGGTTAGTTTCTACGCTTGAAAATCTGGCTTCGGTCCAACTTGTAGCAAGGAAGGTTTACCTGCCAGGCCGTATTGAACTAAAAGCAAACGGAAGGGCAATGTCCCTCTTGGCTATTGTTATTGCTTCTAAAGAAAAAAATTGAATGCAGTTACAGGCACTGCACTATTTGCAAATTTACTCTGACAGATTTTAATTTTTATGTTGCTTAAAAGTGGTACTATACCAATACTAACTTTTTGCGAGGGCAATACGGGAAAATATTAAGCCCGAGGTTAACGGGCTTGATATTTTCCGTATGGCTCGAAGCGAAAAGTGGGTATTTGGTTTATTACTTGATCTAGAGGCAGGAACACCGAAGAGGGGGGCGTGGGGGGGGGCAAGCGCCCCTCCTGCCCTTGTCTTAGAGGGGCAAGGGGGGCATAAGTGCCCTTTTAATAAAACAATATTTTTCTTTAACAGCCTTAAATAAGATACAACGAAAATCATGAATTAGATCCCAAAGTCAAATTTTCATTATAACTTACATTAGTCATACCCATGATCTTACAAGAACATTATTAAAATTAGTTAAAATTTTCTTAATAGCATTTTAGGCCAATCTAAAGGGCGTGGTCGCAAACATTTTCTCGGGGAGTACCCCCGGACCCCCCAAGTTTTCGGCTCGCTTCGCTCGCCTTCGGTCTCGAGTGCCCTTGTGTTCTCGTCGGCCCCCCTTGCCCTACCATCTCTCCGGCGTCCCTGTCTAGAGGAAACAAGAGAAAACGACCATTGCAGTGATACGCTAGAAGCAACGTAAGACTGAATATTGCCCGCCCCTCGACCAATCAAATTCGTTGTCGTGTTCTCTGCCCTGAAGATCGGGTAATAAATCGTACTACTGTAAATTTTACTAATAGCTTCAAGAATGGAAATGCAGTCTCTTTTAAGAGAATCGACTTCTCCTCAGACAAAAGTGATGAATGAAAAACTGGATTCCGAAAGGCCTTTAGTATAGCTCGTTTCGCTCAAAATTTAGCTCCCTCTCCAATTTAGAACCGCTCCTTGCTTTCTTTGAATGGATTCGTTTAATTAAACCAATAGACATTTTATATATGAAGAATAATTTGTTTTGCGAAAAGTTTAGATCTATTCCTTGAGATTTCAATTTTTCCTATCGAGTCTAAGAAATTAGCTTGCTTGAGGTAGGGACATTACTTGCTTATAGGTGTCCTACTATGCTTTACAATTATTTTTCTTTTCTATCAAAGCACTACTCTTTGCCGACTGAGAATTGTAATGTGATCAGCTACGGCCAGGTAATCATATAAAAGCTCTGCCGTGTAATGATTTTTACGAGTGAATAAGTGCACAAAGGAAACGCCTGGTTTCTGTAACTCGATCAGTGTAGCGGATTGTTATTTATTCAAGAAAAAAGGAATCAAATCTCAATGTATAGAGTTGTCTTGGTCAGAAATTAGTCAATGTAATCCTCCTGAAACTTAGAACCATGCTCTCCAGCTATTTCTTTAGTTTGATGGATTAACTGTAACATAATTATGACCTTAAGACTGCGCTTAATATTTTAGAGATTTATACTCTGTTTGATTAGATACTTTCTTCTCCATGCTTTCTTCTGAAGCCCACGCTGGATTTCTGTTAGGGATCGCTCATTATTTACAAAGGGGTTGGTACCATAGAGAAATATTTTCTGGTTCCAAAAATCTTCTTACCCAACTCAAAAGTTGGTGGAAAAATCATTTATCTAACCTTTTCATGTCAGAAAAACCCATTTCTCTTCGGTACCAACCCTTCTGTAAATAATGAACGGTCCCTTATTGCCCAAAGACGGTTGAGAGGGTCTTGATTCTTGAATAGGGACCGTATATCCAATTTTTCCAGTCACATTTTGCAGGCAATCCCTTTCCCTTTTCGTAGATATACATTTACCTGGGCGCCATGCGTATAAATGTGTGTTTAGCAGGGTAGGAAGCAATGAAAACAACATCATATTTCATAGAACCAAACATAAATATAGTAATTAATTAAGTGACCATGGCTGAGCAGTTATGACACGCAACTGAAAAACTAGCGGTATATACTCAGGATCATGTGCTGAAAATTAACATGTGAGCGAGTGGGAGGCGTGGCTGGTATCTCACCGGCCGGGAAGGGGACAGGGCCCTACCAATTCCATAGGGGAACCATATCTTGTCAACACACCTACAACCGGTAATCAAATCCTATTCCCAGTCTATTACTTTTGCCGTATGTATTCCCAGTCCTAGTTAATAAAATCCCTGTTCTAGCTCAAAATCACATTCCCAGAGTGTCATAGTAGGCAAACAACCCCCAAAACTTTAATGGCCCACTTGGTACCTGCAATAATCTTGTTGTGCCACAAGGCTCTTTCCATGGCCCATTGCTAATCTAAACAACCCCCAAAAACTTTAATGGCACACTTGGTACCTGTAATAATTTTGTTGTGCCACAAGGCTCTTTCCATGGCCCATTGCTAATCTTATTATCTACATTCTTCAATGTAATAGCTTCATGTTAGTATTCAGTCAGGTCAGATGAAATACAACGTCACTAACTCTATCTCTGGAAACAGCCCGAAGATAAGATATGACATCTCTTTTCCTGCATTATATCAGCCACGCGTTAATACATCAGGAAAGAGAATAGATGATAGCCACAGAACGGATTTAAGGAAATGGGAGTGACTAGTTAAATGTCTATCCAGAAGCCATAAATAATAGAACTGTTCCTCTACGTATTTTTTTATACAAAACTGTGAATTTGATCCTCTACTGAAAGTATTGTCTTGTCAGATTTTATTTTGAGTTTCAAAAGTTTAAAGAGTTTCTGAGCGAATTTCTTGAGTCGTGGTCTCTTTGACATTTCGTAATTGCAAAAAATTGAAAATATTCCTTGGATTTCCAAGACTAAGCGAAAAAAGGTTCTGAAATGATATCTTGCCAGTACCTCTTCGGTAATTTGAAAGTTTGGTTTCTCATCAAGGGTTTTATTACAGAGCACAACCAAATGGTCTACATGATCATACTGCCTCCACTAGGGCCCCCTTCAGCTCAGCCTCTCGTGGCCGACGAAAAACTATGAGCCAGTCCGCCACTTCTTGAAGGGGTCTTCGGTTTTTTATCGCTTGAGCTAAAAATCCTTGCAAATATGCGCATTTTACCACTTGATCTTTTGTAAAAGCTGACTATGTAGATTTGTCGAAATCATCTCGCAATACCCCTTTCTTACGCTGCCAGAGTGTCTCAATTTCAAAGGCCGTAACCAGGAGATGGACCAAAATTCTATCAACAATCACCTAACTTCGATTCGAAGGCTGAAATATGTCTCTAGGTTTTACTTCATTTCTCAGATCTTAACAGTTAATTTAAGTTGAAACGATGGCTACCAATCGCAACAGGAATGTCCCGAAAACCGATCTTTCAATCGTCTGAAGACAAGACATGATGGAATCATACTGGAATCATTTTACTGTATCGTTTTTCCAATACTTGTTGTCATATATTTTTCAGATGATATTAGCAAACGAGGTGGAGGTGAGAAATTGAGACGGTAGCTTCTAAAACTGTAGTGACAGACAGCATATTTGACGAAACTACACTAGCTGAGATTAGCTAGCCTGTGGTTAGGATAGCCGGTTAGTAGGCCTACCCAAGCCTACTAACCACAGCCTGGCCACAGGCTAGACACCCGCGGGGGCCACTCCTATACTTTTCTATAGTATCATGCTCGTACAAAGGTGCAACATATGCACCCTAAACGCCGACCTTTTTTAGCAAAATACATACCCTAATCGCGGAAAATTTTCTTGAGAACATACCCTTTCCCATGTCACATTGAATTTCTCAAGTCTAGGTACCCTAATCGCGGACAAGTCACTTATCAAAATTGTTGATATGGCCAGTGTGATTCTGTGTGATGAATCAGGGACGATACCCTGGGTACCAGACTCTCTGGTTCCCAGGGTACAGGGACGAAGAGTTAAACCTAAAGTAGTTGAATTTGCCTAACACATTTTCCTAATTCAAATTCTATTTTTTTTAAATGGTTGATTAAAAATATCATCACAGAAGCGTTTCGATTTATCAAATGCAAAAAAGTACATCCTTTTTTGAAATTACGGGGCTAGACATTGTCGCTCTTTCGAACCGTCGTTATTTTGTTCTTCTGGGAGAAAAGCTACGAACTTACTGCATGAAAAACCGTATTTTGAGCAATAGTATTGACAAAATATAGTATTTTTAGCCAGAAAGCTTTAATTTACGATTTCATAAGAAAGCTCGAGTCCTACAAGACAAGAGTTACATCAAGGACATAAGAAACCAATTTAAATGGTACTGTTACAGGAAAATTCAATTTGATAATCATGTCTTATGATTTCAAAGTATGCTTTAAAACCAGGCAGCTTGTAAAAGCACAAATTCCCACCAATTCAAAACCATTTCAAGACTTGGCAATATATTCAAATTTTGATGATTATTTCAAAAGGTGCAAATTTTTTTACTCTCCCGGTTGGGTTTTAGGGCCAAAAATTGCCTAAACATGGCGAGGGGGTAACTCCTGTGGAGGGGGGGGTTTGGTATAGATGTGCCTCTGAGAATCCAGATCAGGGACCCATAACCAGGGCAAAATTTTGATTATGCAACCCCATAACCAGGGCTAAAATTTTCTGCAATGATCGTGACAAGAATACGCTATGTACCATTAATTGAGCTAAACTTCCTTTCCACGAAAGTTGTTTAATCATGATAGCTAATATTTACCCAGTGGCGTCGCCAGGGGGTGGACTGGTGTGGACATGTCCACCCCAGTTTCTCAGAGTGGTATTTATTCATCAGCAAAAACAGTGTCAAAATAGTTGGGTATACCTTAGTCTTTACAGAACCTAAAATTCTTTACTTTGTCTACCCCATTTTTACAAGGCTGGCGATGCCCCTGTATTTACCCATATAACTACTGCAAATCCTCGTAAAGCAGGCCCATGACCTGGGCAAAATATCGCACTGACCCATAATCCGGGTAGGCACATTATAACAAATCCCCTACAGGAGTTACCCCCTCGAAACATGGGTCCTTTTTCATGAAATCAACAAAGCATCGGTTGAAATAGAAACTTTCCAACAATAATGAACTGTATGCTGCTTATTATGAACGAAAACGTGATGCTTGAAAGATAAGAGGTGTGTCTCCTCAGTTGTGAATTTTATCTGGAAAATATTTGATACAAATGTTAAAAGATTTTCCATCAGAGATTGTTAGAGATGATCAGGTCTTGGGCATATTTGTTACAAATGTACCGACTTCTATACATTGTAATTAGGGTTCGATAACTGCATGTCTTAGAAACAATGATCACGAAAACTAAATTGCCAAATTACACCTGGCCTTTGGATGGATATCTAATTAATCACTCCCATTGCGGTAATATTTCATTTGTGGTCATCATTTGTACATCCTTCTTGATGGATTGACGTGTGACTTTTATAATTCAGGAAAAACGTCATCTTTTTATCTTCAAGCCAAAAAGAAACCAAAAACTAAGCTTGATGAGATCCAACCCCCAAAAAATGAGGTGAGAGTCTTATGGGACATTGCGCTTTGAAGCGAAACAGTTCAATTGTAACTGGAAGCTGCCTGGTATTTTCTGCACCTCAGTTTTGGAACGGCTTGAAACGTTGGACGAATTGTCACATTTCTGTTAACAAAACACCCATATCAAACAAGGCAGTCATCCATTGTAATCACTTCTACTCAGCGATTATCCTGAGCGGATCCTGACTATCTACCGGGTGTCCCAAAAAAAAGTATACAGATTTGGTCAACCCTAACGATCAGAAATTAGCATGAATCAATCCGAAATCCTTTTTAAAACATTACTCGGTAGTTAACTTGAACATAGATACCTTGTTTGTTGACATTGGTGCTTTGAGAGTAGAGATATAAATCTTCAAAGGACAAATTTGCCTCCACCTCCAAACCAGAGCTTTGGCGTTTTGGCCTAAGCAAATTCTTAAAGCACAGCGAATAAATCAACAATAGACTTGGCAAATTTTAAACCAGTAGGAGGAAAATTAAAAACTGCACAACAGATGCTTTTCACAAAATATAATTTACGTGACGCTTATCATCAAGGGAGCTCCGAAGTAAACTTTATTCATTTTAAGTGAAACAAAATGTGGATATTGCTTAGGCCAAAACGCCAAAGCTCTGGTTGGGAGGTGGTGGCAAATTTGTCCTTTGAAGATTTATATCTCTACTCTCAAAGCACCAATGTCAACAAACAAGGTATCTNTTTGCTGCGCAGCACAATAGAATCACGGAAAATAACAGGAGGCTGATTTAATACAAAAATAGAATAAATTACCAAATAACAAAAACTACAAAAATCAACAGTTAATCTGGTTTCCCTGTGAATATATTTGATGAGATGAGTGCCCATACTAGGATTTATCGGTTTACGGGTTTACGGGTTTTGAGATGTTTCATTCACGGGTTGCGGGTTTAGCCTATTTTCCCGCTCAGATTTTGAGTGTTTTTATTCAAAATCCGTAGGTTTCGGGTTCTCCAAGTCATGTGGTTTGTGCAGTTGATTGAGATCGAAGAACCGGCTTCGTATTGCTTAAAACAGCGAGGAAGAGTCACTAAAAGCGAAAAAGTTGGAAACAATCGAGAAATGCTTTCAAAAATCATAGTATTTTTCTATTGACTATGCGAAATTCAAAATGTTTGTTCATATGTGCAGTTAGTTTCGTGTTTTTGGTGTTTTTGCCTCAGGGTTTGTGGGTTTTTGCGAGGTTTGCGAGTTCTGGTACCCCTAAGTAAAGGCGAATCTTGTTTCAGACTATTAAACCTTTCCCAAACCCAAAATTAACCCAAAATTGAAAATTTTTTTGAGATTTTGAATCTCAAGACCCCGGGTTCGGTACTTCTCAAGTCATACGTTATATATAAGCTCTATGTATTATATACCGGTATATATATTGTTAGTAGTTTAAATATTCGATTTAGATTAGTTTCTATTAGAAGCTAGAATGAAATTGAATTAAAATAAGATGACAAACAAACAAAAATACGGGGATGTGCGCCGGTTTTGGGGTAGTTTTTAGCACGATAATTCTGGGAATGTGATGCACTTTTTGTATAAATTTTCTGGGGTTGGGGCCTAATTTTTACTAGAAATTCTGGGAATGTTCACGTTGAGGATAAACAAAAATTTTACAATTGTTTTGTCCTGAAAACACTTGTCGGAAACCTCATCCATATTCATGGCTGTACACAGCTCATAATGTTTAGGGGGGAGGGGGGAGGGGGGGGGGCAAAGAGGGAAAATGTCTTCAAATCTTGTCAAGATTACAGCAAATTGTATTGTTCTCTGGGATTTTTAGGGGGACAACTGCCCCTGCTGCCTCTATGCTGTGTACGGCCCTGCCCATATTCTGTGATAGGGTCTGAAAATCCTGCCTATATTCTGGGATTGGGTCATAACAGAAATTCTTGCAGCACACACTCCCATATGACCCGATAGTGAAGTGCCTCCCGGGTACTGCAGGTCATCAAGGGTCAGTATTTCGTTAGGTGTGTGATGAATCTTAAAAATGTTTAAATAAAGTGAATTGTTAGACGGCATATTGCCAAATAATAAACTGGTTTCTTATTGAAAAGAGAGATTTATCTTGTCCACAGATTTTAGTGGATTTCAATATTCCTTTTACGTTTTTCCTGGTAATGAAAGAAATTTAAATTTAATAACTTGGTTTAATGTATAACAAAGGATGGCGTAAAATCGCTGCATTTAACGTTACCTTTAAAGAAATATAAAAACCTACCGACTTGTGCTGGCTGTGTTCTCGCTGTTCTTGTGAATATTAAAAGAGAAAAAGGCGTGGCAAGAAAGAGATTTGGAATTTAGAAAAACTTCCAAGCAGCTCGATAGCCGTGTTAGGCTAATCCTGCAGTTCCTTGGCATGACACTCAATTTTTCTTCATAGCAGCATACATCAAAGAGCAAAAGTGGATCAAACAGCATGCTATAAATTTTGTCAATTGAAACCCCTACCCCTGATCCCCTATCATGCTTTAACGGCCAAAGTATGCATGAGACTTTAGTGAATGGTGAGTGATCAACTGTCCTCATGCCGCTACCTGTTTCCATATAAAGACTATCCGTGCTTTTCGCAGGGAAGCGTATATGAAGCATAACATGCAATTCGTTGAAGATAGGAGGTTTCCAAGGCAATTTGATTAAAAAGAGAAAATAACTGCAATTCTTTGAAGATAGGAGGTTTCCAAGGCAATTTGATTAAAAGGAGAACATTATTGTACCTTGTTGATAAAAGTGATGTCAGAATCCTTCACCCATGTGCATTTTTGACAAACTTTGTTCCTAATTGCAGCACTGTTACCATAGGGAAGCAATTTCCTTATCTATCCTAGGAACGAAAAAGAAACCAGTGTAATCTAAAAAGCTAATTTAATTATTAATGTATCGACTGTTTGAAAGGCATGAAGTTGTGGGCTAGACTATAGAAATGGCTAGACTTGTTAAAAGTCTACTTCGTAAAGTCCTTCTGACCAATCTTAGATATAGCTAGTGTATCGACTGTTTAAATGGCTTGAAGTTGTGGGCTAGAAATTGTCTAGACTTGGGGGTCAGTCATTTATAACTCTGGGTACCGGGGCGGGCTAGAATTGGTGGGGGTATAAAAACTATACAAAGGAAAATGGGGGGGGGGGGGGTATGAAACATTTTTGTAAATTTTGGGGAGGGGTATGAAATTTTCCAAGGTCAATTCTGGAGAAAACTAATTCAATGAATGCAAAGGCCTACAGTATGGACTACTATATCTGGGAACATGTCTAATTTGGTAACTTTTGTATTTGTGTTA